>JAGVSP010003111.1:0-24570 GCA_022494985.1 Micrasema minimum | reverse complement strand
AAACCTTACACGAGTCGCATTTCGGAAGTTTCGTGAACTAAGTAGTGTCGTGCAGTGCCCACCACCTACGAGCTGGATCCAGCGTCGACCAGACCGCCAGCCATAACACTCAAGGAAGAAGGCCAGGGCCCTCAACAACAGGTTAGTGGAACTGCGTCTCCTTCCAACCCTCCTCATCCCTTATACAGTCCACTTCATCCCTCAAATTCCACCCCGGCGAGTACACCCACGCACGGTTCCCAACAGTTACCAACGATCAAACAACAGGGCCTTAGGCCCTGTTATTAGTTTATTAATTAGTTTAGGTAATTAAGAGTAAATTACCTAAACAGTACTTCAGGCTTGTAGGACAAAAGTGTGGGTCTATTCATGGATTTCTTGTAGCAGAGGAACACATCACTCCCCATGATCCCCTTGTTGAGATTCTTGTTGATCATGCAGAAGGCGTGCGGCGCCATCTCGTCCCTGCTGGCGACCACCACGCAGATGTCGGTGACCACGAGAGCGTTGCAAGGGGCGGAGCGGTGAGCGCGCCTGTACGTGATGAAGGTCTTGGCTGTCGAGTTGTTGACGTTGGCCACGCGCCCGCTTCTCGTGGTGGTTATCATCTCTGCGTCTGCCATAAGACGCTCCTTGCCTTCGTACATGACACCTGTGGTAAATCCATTGTGTTAAAAAAAATTAACATTCATTTAAACAAAAGCACAGCATTGTGTCAACACCGGCATATTGCACATTGAACAAATAACTCACGACAAGCTGTGCATCGTCAGAACTTTGGCCTGTTCTGTAGCGTGTAAATAGTTAACTTAAACTATGTTCATCATGTATGCATTTTAGTCATTATTAGTGGCAAGAAAATAAACATTACTGTGTTTCATTAACTAAAATATTTGATCTCAAATAACGAGAATTTTAATTGCAGCATTAGTTCAGTTGATAGCCACGTGTTTTGGACCAAGTATAAATTTTCACTGGGTAGTTTTCTCGAATATTATGTAGAATAACTGGTTTCCCGCTTGTACATCGAGTTTTGTTACACCTGTATATTATGAATGTAAAATGATGTTAAGCCTACAATATTTTTTAAAATGGCCTGCAGCAAACTAATTTAAGGGATTTAAGTAAATCGTGGAAAAAACATAATAACACAATAAAATAGTATGAAATTTATACCAATATCAACAAGTGGCGGACGATCCCTGCCTCTCCTATAGCAGATAAAACATTCAGGTGAACGAAGAGATCCATGGTTTAGGTTTGCTGACAACCCAGTTGGTGTTGTTTCTAGGAGCTCGTAATCATCTGGAACCTCTTCTCCCAGACCAGGGAAAATAATTGCTGCGATAAATATATTATATTAACACTTAAGCAATACTTGTATACTTACTTCTTTATTTTTATTTAATTTTTTAAATTTTTTTTTTCAAAAGAAAAATTTTTGTTTACAAAGAAATACAATAAAAACTAAACGAAAATCCTACCAAGGCATAGGCATTGAGGGTATTCTGTGAAAGTCAAACAGTGTGCACGTGGCAAAAGAGAAAAATAAAGTCATGTAAAAATGGAAAAATAACAGATAATGTAAACAAGATAGTTAAAAAAAAAGAATACAAGATATTGGTATCTTTATACCGGATGAAGGAGAGGGAAAATAATTATAATATATAAAATAAAAAATTACGTAGATTATGTTATAGTTATGGTCTTTATAGTAAGAATGATTCTACCTTTACACTATGTATCCAACTTTGTATTAATTTTTTAAAAGATAAAAAATTTGAAAATTTTGACAATGCCATTTTATTGTCAGTTAAAAAAGAATTAATTAAACTGGGGGCAATAAAATGTGCATGTCTCTGAGCAAGTCGTGATTTACAATGTGGAATTTCTAGCACTCGGATTCTTCTTTGACTAGACCTATTTGAGCTTCTAGCAAAAAAGTATGCAAAGGATATGGAAGGGTAAAAAGTTTCTGACTCCACAACCCTAATACCTACATACATATTTACAAATTATTTCTGAGAAAAGTGGATTGATGATAAAAAAAAAAAATTCTGTTCTAAAAACGTATATATGGAAATTTTCTGATCTTGATGGGTCATTTACGTTGGCTGAGAAGTAAAATATATAAGGAGGGATACAAAACATTTAAATTTCCTAAATTATTAATTACTATGTAAATCTACATAGTTACCTATGCCATTTAGATCAAGAAATAATATAGCGGTTTACAAAAACGAGTTCATAATTTTAAACTCTGCATTTTACACGAGTTTTTTAATCCACTGAAATTAAGCAGTAAAATATTTAAGATGGTTAAATAATTTGGTCACATGGAAAGAATGTCTGGACACATATCGATGAGCATACTTATTACTTATCATACATTATTAAAATGGAGCTAAAAATTTATTATAAGGATGAATCAGATAAGCCAATGATGAGTTTAATTAATTTGCATGAATTATTTTAATATACAATCTAAAGCGTACACAATTATTATAAACATAAAGGGGATTGTTTTTTAAATAATAGATTTAAAAAAATCTTGAAACGTATCTGAAGAAATCTATGGGGTTTCTGCTAAGGTGACCATAATGTAAGAAAACGATGCTGTAAATAGGGATAAATAGTGACATGATGAAAGAAATTAACGGCGCTGTCTCTCAGTATGGTTTTAAATAGGGCTGAGTACATAATATAAGTTTTAATGGTAGGAAAAAATTTTCTTTTCGATATAATAAATTGCATTAAAAGGTTTTATGTTAAAAAATTGAATACTTATTATGGTAAATTACACCTGAATATTGGTACGTAAAAAAGAAAACTAGTTTTCGTTAATATGTGACCTAATAGCAATAACTTTCAAAATATAATTAAGTGGTTGTTGTTTGCTCAGGCTATTTCTTAATGACTGACTTAATTAATAGTAATGACTATTGATTTCTGTGCTGGTAGAAATTTTACTATTTGATATTGTATAAGATACACCTAGAACTTTAGAGAGGAGCAATTATGATTGATTAGCTATTGTGATATAATAACTATTTCTATTTTTAACATGACAGACTGTTATCTAATAAAAATCCAACTCAGAACTCTCACTGGAGAAGTTAATAGTCAAATCATCCGTCCACCAAAATATTCAGTAATTAGCTAAAAATACTTAAGTTTTACTGTCAATGCATAGATGGTGTATTCAACTCAAACGTGGATGGTTTTCGAACACGTGACACATACGGAAAATAAAAAATATTCACTAATAAGCGGAATGGGGAATGTTGTATACGCCTGTAAACGCTTGAATATCAATATATTCCCGAGGTAAGAAAAAGCTCCTTCATCTCTGTAGAGATATAAAAAATTTAAACATTCCAGGTTAAGAGTTTTTATTAACTAAAATTCAGAAGTTCTTATGACAAAATAACACCATGAGTCTCAATCAAAATATCACATTCTGTTCACAAAAATCACGCAACACCCCTCATAAGAAACTTTGTGTTTTTAATGAACTCCATTATAACACATCCCTTTAGCGGATTGTTTAAATATCGAGCCATAATCGGCAGAGCCATGTAAGCAACATTATTAGTAAATTGTGTTTTTTTAAGGAAAAATATTCTCTATTGCCCCGTACCCTGCACTAGTGATAAAAACATAGCTCGATAATATTTGCAGGACACGTTTTAGGATAAGTGGCTTTTATCGTTTAAGCTTGAACCATATTTTTAAGTTACGCAAAAAACGTAACCAATGTAATAAGACCACCACTGTAAATCCCAATTATCTAATTACGCTTTTAAAAATATCACAAACAGTAATTTAAAAATACCATAGGCTATTATTGTCGCTTACGTTGTTCTGCTGATTATGGCTCGATATAAGTGTGAGTACCTACGTTATAAGTAAGTATAGCTGATCACAGTAATGGAAGATCGGCTCACCAAGAATGGTGGTTGATTGGTATGCCAGAGGTATTCACTTACAACCTGACCTTGTCTACTTCGGACAGATTGAATTACTAATGTTAATGAGTTCAGTATTTGATCTAGTGTAGATAAACAGCATGAATAGGAACTGAATTCTAAAGATGTTGTCGTAATTCTGCAATTCGTGAATGAATACAAAATAAAAGCAATATTAGACTATTGACAGAAAAAGCCAGGGTCAAATTTAAGATCGCAAGTTTTTAAAACCTTATGTAAAATTAGCGGTAGTGCGTTGGGCTGCCATGCATGAGGTCGCGGGTTCGATTCCCGATAGGGGTCAATATGAAATATTTATTGAAATGTGATTATTACAAAAAAATTATACATATGTGATATACCTTGGCCTGAAGCGTTAAGACTGATCATCTTGACCTTCATGTAACAAATTATCAATATTCACTGCACTTTGTGTATCATTGTAGTGCCCTGTGCACCATTGGGTGCGGATAGGGGGATGAGTAAGTAAAGTAGTATGTAAAATTATTGTGTAAGGAAAAATAAAAAAGTTAAAAAGTACGAAGTAACAACTTAATAAAAATCAATGGGAAATTTTTGAAGGATTTGAATAAGTTACTACCATCACGTCATTTCCCCGAAGGGGTAGGCAGAGAGGATAGCATCCACACACTTACACCACTCTGTCCTGGCATACTTCTCTTATAAGTTAATGTTACTTATTTAAAATAATCTTATTATACTTTTATTAAAACCAATTTATGGTCTAATGATAAGAATCGCAATACCTAGGTTCAAATCCCATTCGAGCAAAATATCTCTGCTCGAGCACAACTTAATTATCTCCTATTTCTGTAATGTGTATATCATAAGAATGCAAATGTTTATTTTTAATTTTTTAAAATCTTATTTTTATTTTTTATTGTTATTAAAATAATGCTTACTAGGTATATTCTCAAGAAAAAAACATGTATTCTTAGTGTTTGGTTCTGAATAACTTCTATTAATATCTTAAAAAAAAAAAAACATGAATATTTTGATTAGCGAGCATAAGGGTATGATCGGTTTATTAAAATGTTTTACTTATGCATAATATTTTACTCAAGTTTTCTTTACTCACCCAAATCTGTTATGGGAGCATTAGAGTCGCTGCTTTTTAGGTGACCCAGAATCACTAAATATGGATTCTTCCAGCAACTCTGGATTTTCTGGTAATCCCGCAACCACAAAATAATCTGCCACTCTTCGTTCATCCATATTATTAAATTATCTAAAATAGATAATTTCTACATTAATATAGTAAGAAATCACTTCACACATATAACACGACGATTCGTCAAATCTGTGGCAGTGCATTTTCAGAGATTAAAACGACTATACACTCATTATAATATCATTTTAACCAGAAAAGATAACCATTTGTGGAAATAGGAAATGACACACATAAGAAACATTGTTTATTACTTTGTGATGAATAAGAACTATGCACTAGAGTTAACCATTTACATAGTTTTATAAAAGTACTAAGAATATATACTAAATATATTATTAATTTAATTTAAATACTAACAAATAATAAAAGTAAGGACACATAACAGTATTTCGTAAATAAACTTTCAACTTATTATCACTCATAAACAGATGTGTATTGAAACACGTTATAAAAGAGGTAATATTATAAATTATATTACTTATGTTATAGTATTAATTAATTTGTTACTCATGAAGAACAGTTAAATAGCTATAAAATGACAACTTTTACGTCAGCCATGATGTGATAAATATTTTCGGTAGACGTAAGGACGTACTGCATTACCGACATAGTAATTAGTGTTGTGCAAGAAGTTTCCGATTTTCTTAAAACTCAAATCTAACCTAATTTTGTAATAGTCAGACAGTTCTTGCTCAAGAAATATTTTTAATTGTCAGGTTTCTTAAACTGATTCCCGTAAGTGTTTCCAAGTGCACCAACCAGTGAACGCAAATGTCAAAATATTTTTTAGAGACGTAGGTAAATATTCATCGTGATCGCTTGAAAATGATTTATTTTTAGTAGTGTTGGTGATATTTTTCCGTTACGGTATGTTTATTTTCAATCTATATATATTTTACAATGTTCCAAAACATTTTTTTTTACAAAATTACTTATTCACTTGCTTGAAAAATTCCTTCTCTCATCACTTGACATTGATGGGTTTTGAGAGAAAATACTAAAATAATTTGTATTATGTTGAATAATGATGACTTATTGTTTGCACAAAGTTGTTTATGTTTTGCATCTGCATTCATTACTTTAAATCGATTGTTATCGATCATGTTCCACTGTCCCTTTAAAATAATTTATTTTCTATGTACATATAAACAATATTTTTGTCAAGGTTATTAATTTAATATTTTAAAATTATGTTTGCCACCCATCAGATGGAAGTTTGTTATGTAAATTTATCGTCGTTTGACTATTTTTCACACCCAAAGAGTCCACGGAAACGGTGCGTTTACTTCATTACAATGATAATTTTACAAGGCCATGTGTTTTAAATGAAGCATGACAGTTTGGAAAAATTTGTCATCTTAAAAATCCGAAAGTTGTTAAAATTATGTTGAAACTGGTTCACTTCTAATCAATTCTCCTATAAATGTTTGGTGTAAAAAAGTTCGTTTGTTTGGTATCTCCATAAAGAGATGTGACCTCGATGTAGACCATTAATTTTCTATGAACCCTGAATAACATTTTCTCCTATTTGATACTCTGTCAATGTTTATTCTTAGCTCTGGTATGCAGGTTTAGTAAATTTTGTACATAATATGTGTTGTTTCATTTTCGTATTTGGATTGTCTCATATTGGAATCCAGCCAGATTTATTTATTTTTAAATTACTTTTTTGGTTTTACAAATAATGCCATTATTAATTTGACCTTAGATGTTTTGCTGCATTATTCACTCTCCACTCTTCATATGGATTTTAGGACATATCTTCTTGAAAACAATATATTTAACTTACTTTACTAGTCTTAGTTTCCGACATTTTTCAGCGTGTGCATGAGAAAATGTATGATTGTAGAGGAAGCAAAGGAAGTGTGCCAGGACAGAGTGGTATGACGTTCTGTCCTCTCTGCTACCCGTTCGGGAAAATGGCGTGATGGTTAGTTAGTTATTATTTTGTATTTCAGGTAAAAATGGAATCCAATTTAGTGTGTGAACTGAAGAAACAGACCGGCGCTTCCGAAGAGTTGTGCTACTCTTTACTCCAAGGTCAAGGGTGGGACTTAACATCGGCTCTTGTAGCATATTTACAACTGGCTGGTATGTTAATTTGTAAAATATTGTTTTTATCTCTCAAATTTAATATTATTAAATCAAATGTAGGTTTTTTTTACTATGAAAATATGCATTTTGCCACTTCATTTTAGTTTGATGTGTTGCTTTATAACTATTAAGCATTTAAAATAAATTTTTAATCAATTGATTCAATCAAATGATAAAAAATTAAAAGTACATCAAATAAGGTATTTGTATAATACATAAAATATTTTTTTTACAAGAGATTGAATTTATCAAATCTCAATACATTCAAAATAGGTTTTCATTATTGATAAGGGAACACGAAGGTATAAGAATTTACTAAGATGTGATTGACAAAATATTTTAAAATGTTAATTGTATATCACATTTAACTCGTAACACTTGCCCATTTTCATAACTCATTTACAATCTTTTTTAAATAGGGGGTTGATATATATATTTTAATCTAGGTGAAACACATTTCATATACAGGGTTATTTTTTTTAGTCAGTTAACAAAAAAACCCTGAATTCAGTATCGTTAATAGAACCCATTTCAATAAAAAAAAACATATACTTTTTATTTTTACAATTTATTATTTTTTATTCCTATAATTTTTACAAATTACGCACATCTTATTCACAGCTGTTGTTCATGCGCGGCACATAAGGGTAAGTGCGACGGGGGAGTGCGCGCAGGGGGGGGGGCGCACGCCGCTCGCGCAGTCCCGTCCCATTAAGGGGGGGGGGGCGGCCGGACGCTCGCCTAGGGGTGACCAAGTCTTTACTATTTCTGAGGAAACATTTGGGTGCACTTTTCTTTTTTTTTGTTTGAGAAAGGACATGTTTTTTATTGAAATGGGTTCTATTAACGATACTGAATTCAGGTTTTTTTTTTGTTAACTGACTAAAAAATAACCCTGTATATTATGTAACATGTTTCAGATCTGACCAAAACTGACTCAAAGGATAAATACGACGAGAACTGTCGTTACAACATATCGGGGAGCTGGCGCGCCACACACGAGAGAGACGACACTATAGACACGGTGGACGGGGCGCCTCTCTCTCCCCCCTCGCACGTTCCCGTTACCACCCTGATTCCCATATCCCTCCCCTCCCCCTTCCTCCAGCCGCTACCGTGGACATAAGTGGAGCACCCAGCAGCAAGCCGGTTCTGCAGAAAGCCGACGCTATAGACTTGATAGATTGTAAGTAGCATTTTATTCATTTTTAGATTGAATGTAGCCTAAATCAAACAAGCCAATTTTAGGTAATTACATGAACAATTAATGGCTTGAAAACTAAAATGGTACATAAAAATGAAACGGTGGTAATCAAATATTTGCGTATATTTTTAAGAGCATACCTCACCAAGTGACTCGCAGCCGCTTTCCCATACAAACGTATTCCTCGATTTTCTCCCTGGATTTTAACAACAGAGCAATGATTTTTTTACACATTTTAGATATCGACCAGATGTGTGTTTGTATCATCTTATTTTTAAATAATTTATTTATCTGTTTTAACTAATTAATATATAATATTTTAAAAATAGGACAATGCAAACACGGATCTAGTCAATGGTTAATGAAATTTTAAAAAATTAAATACTTACATTAAAGTGTCGTTTTTCAATATCATGAATAATATTCTTCTTTATGAAATTATCTTTATTAGATCATAATAATTTTTCACAAATGTCTATAAATTGCCAAAATTTTCTATGTTAAGTCAAAAAATTTTGGCAATATATTATAATACATACCATGAAAACTTGGGATAATCATAATTATCTCAAAATAATTATGAATATATTAGATTTATATTTTTAGTGTAACACTTTATTTTTATATAATTTTATATTTGCAGATAAAAAATTACAAAGGGGAATATCTCGTGCGACTGACAATGAAAATATTGTGTCAAAAGTTCGATCTGAGTGTGCTCAAGACGTATCTTCCAATAATCCTAGCAACACTAATAGTGAACAGTTCTATATAGAGACTCCGGAATACACATTCACCTTGCCAGATATCACTATTTATTCTGAAGATTTCAGGTAAGCAATACTTATATTATTATTGATTGCTTCTGTGAATACAATAAAACATTTGATCATTTAGATATTTTATGTTAAGTCATATTCTTATTTTGTCTCTTTTGAACTTCTTGGAGTATCTTAATCTATATTAAATTGCTCAGATAATGACATAGGCTGGGTACATGCCCATGCACCATACCTAATATTCTTCTGAGATACCAAATCTCAAAAATCTGTAAATATACAATCAATAATAATACTATTTGTGATATGCCATTAATGTTTTGTTGCAGAAAATTCCTAGAGAAAGACCTGTTGGAGACATCCACCTTGGTGTCCACTAGAGAACAGCGGTCGCCTGAACTGGTGGAGCGGTCGCCTGGCGCGATTGCGTCCCCGCTGGCCACGTCGGGCGACGGGAACTGCCTGCCGCATGCCGCCTCGCTCGGGCTGTGGGGCTTCCACGACCGCCTGCTCACGCTGCGCCGCCTGCTGCACGCCGCACTCACCGCCGCACCCTGGAGACACGCGCTGCGACGCCGCTGGCGGTGGGCGCAGACCAGGTTCTTATTTCTTTTCTCAAGAAAAGACTCAAGTCGATGATTTCGCGATTAACCAACATACGAGTGTTGTCCAAAGATTAAAGACAGTAGTCATTTGCGGCAGTAGGAATAAAATATTTCATTCATTTGCAACACGTACTTCTCCTTCCATAATGCATCTCTCTCGTCAAATTTTAGCAAAATCGGAGCACAATCAACACTGATTATTGTAATGAAATGTTAAAAAAAAACTTTGAAGAGCGATGCAAAACAAGGGAAGAGAGGTCAACAAAAGACTCCATACAGTAGCTATAACTACCGCGCCATCCTTACTAATGTTCTATAACAGACTTTCTCATTTAAAATAATGTTTTCAGACAAACTACGCAGGCAGGACTAGTACTGAGTTTAGGACTTGAATGGTGAAGCTATGGCTCCTATCCCCTTTGGTGGAGTGTACCTACCTTTAGAATGTTCTCCCGAAGATTGCCACAAGTCTCCCTTGCTCCTTGCGTATGACATGGGCCACTTCTCCGCACTAGTCACCATGGACACGGGGAAACCCAGTGCCGCTTCATCCATCATCCCGCTCACAGATTCCGACGGCTGTCTGCTTCCCATTCAGTTTTCTGTTGATCCTGGAGAAGACTTCCAATGGAAAGATGAAAACGATCCGAGAACTATTCAGAGATTACTTTTGACCGAACGAGATCAAATTAATCTCCTGTCAGAATACTTGGATGTCGTGTACATGTCTCCTTCCTCCAGCCCTGGACAAGAGGAACCTGACCTTATCGATCTTTCTGAAGAAGACATAACTAACAAGTTCTCCGAACTGTTTGTCAACCCTTACGAATCCGACCTGCCCGAACAAAACATGTTCGAGAACAAAAGCAAAGCCGCTAAGCAAATCCACACAGTTGCCAAACAGTTTGGAAGCATAGGAAAGTCCATGAGTAACAAACTGAAAAAGAACCTCGGATCTATTACAAAAATAGGCGCAAAAACTAATGGTGCAAATAAGAAGTCAACCCACAGTTCGATTTTCTCATCGCCTAAATACAAAATTCTCTGTTGCCAATTAAAAGCCAAGAGACATGCCATCCAAGATGAGATGGTTAAAAATTACCTGGAGTATGCCGAGCGACGCTTTATGAATTCCGAGATGCTCAAAGGCAAACAAGACTCGGAGAGAAAACATTTTGAAATGATTAAATTAAAAGAACAAGCGATGTTAGAAGGCCCATTAAAGTGTGTGAATGCTGGCATAGGTTGTGAACAGTACGGGACCGCTCTAACTAGCTACATGTGTAGTACGTGCTTCCAGAAACAACGCCAACAAGAGCAAGAAGCGAGTAACAATATGCAAGCTCCCACAAGCCGACACCACTATAACGGTATGCCTCGCTACGGTACAGGTAAATCAAAATTTTACACAGAATCGGATTCCGAGTCTCACGACATTGTGAGGCGCATGCCACCTACTTCAGCGATAAACAAGAACGATCAGACACTCTATCTCTCCAAGTCCACATTTTACAATGACACCGGAAAACCTTCGCTTGTGTGTGCCAAGTCTGTCAACAACTTGGATGTTCCCGCGCCGCATAAAACTTGGAAAAACACTTCCAGCGATGATCTCTCCAATCTTGCTGGCGAACAGAAGAGAGAGAGGACCAAGAGAAGCACTTTGCCCGCCAAGGTGCACTCCACGACGGCTGCCAGTCGACCAGGCTGGGACTCTGGTCAGAGTTCCGAAGCCTTGGATAATGTCCTCCAACCAACCGATATATTCGACCACGTAGAACCTTGCAGAACTCCCTTCTGCATGTATTACGGGAGCCCTTTGTCAAATTACCTGTGTTCCAAATGTTGCGAAACTGAAAAGTATAATAAGTTGTAATTCCCTTTAATAATCCTCAGTCATATAATAGATTAGTCATAAAAATTAGTAAGCTAAAAAATTGTATTTTGCCAATCCTCATAGATTGCTAAAGTTACCTTATTATTAATATTTTAATTCTACCCAATGGATAATTAATTGAACCATACTATGGAAGATGGAAACAACTGTATACATAAGTACATATGGTAAAAATAATGACTTGATGCATTATTGAATTTTTTTTTTTTTCTGTACATTTCACTGTCACTCACCAAATTTATCTTGAGTACTTAGATGTGATGTTTAGATATTCATGAACGATGTCACAATAAAGAACATATTCTACACATACATAAAGTATGTAACATTATCCACGCATTGTGGTGTTATAACAATATTTGTGCACTTTTGTTCATAATTTAGCATAACTACTAAACTAAGAAAAGTGACATTTTAAAACTCTTCAAATAGCATTCAAAATGCAAAATGTGAGTAACTATAGGTAAGCCAACAATTAATTGGTATATTATATTATGTGAGATAACACCAATAATATGATCTACGGTTTATCAGGGTTGTGATAGAAAATGTAATAATTTTTTTTAGAACTGTACACCAATTTTTTTTTTTTGTGAAACTGTTTTCGAATAAAGGAATCAACTGTTCAATGCGTCATTAAATTTCGAATCTAGAGAAACAAATTTCTAAATTTCAATCAGTCATCTAATAATAATTATTTTTTGGTTTTCAAAATTGTAAATACCCTCATTCTGTGGTGCACATATCAACCACTGGTAATTAATTATTTCAAACTTTTTGCGTCATTCTACAACTATAGCAATGACAAACATAGTGTTTTTTCAGATGTAACAAATAACCCTTTAAAAAATTAGGTATTTGAAATTTCTATTTTAATTTCTTTATTTAGCTCTCAAGCAAAAAACCTATTTTACATTATATGTTTTTTAATATATATTTTATAGCTTTTATAATATTTTGGGAAAACGTACTAACAAAATTACTACAAGCCTTCAATATTAGTGGCAGAATGGGTTAGCTTCTTTAATTTTTGTTATCAATGTTCTTATGTGTGCCCAACCTTTTACAGTCATTTTAAATAATGCTTTTAAAACTATAACTAACAAAACACTAACACTTTTATTAAATTGAAGTGTGATTTTTCAGAATGGCTTGAGTAAAAAAAAAGGCAATTATAAAGTTAAAATGCTGTTGAAATCATATTTATTTTCACCATTACTAAGTTTGTCACTTTATGTTTAACTTAAAAAATTCAACATTGTTAAAAAAACTTTTTCATTTTACCCTCTCAGAAGTGCATTTAAAAAAAAAAAAATTATCAATACACATAACAATCATTACTTACTGTAACCATATAGAAGGAAGTTGGAGGAAAAAGTTAATAGATTAGAAAGAGCAAATAAATCAAGTCTTAAATCACACATGATTTTTAAAATATCTGATTTTATAAAAACGCATAAAACACAAAAAACTTCTCATTTCAACGATATTTGAGGGAGCAAAATTAGAATCTTCACTAAAATCGGAAAATGAGTTATTGATGTTAAAATAAAGTTTGAAAATCTACCGACCTGAAAATCCTATTTCAAAATAAAATAAAATTCATTGTCCCTAAAGTTGGTGAAGCATAATTAGAATTCTCCACCAATCACATACTAGTATTTCGCCAGAAACAACATGGCCGCCTCAAATATGTGACTAGCAATATTAGAATTCTCCGATATACAAAATTAGAGTTCTCCTTATTGTGCAAAATAAGACTAGAAATGTCAAATTTTTAAGTGTTTGTTTATAGAGAAAATTTGTTATTGTAATCTTTTATCCATTTGCATTAATTTTTTTAAAGTCTTTTTCATATGAATGCACATAACTATAATGGTACAAATGGTGGTAAAAATAGTGAACAGTCTTTCTCAAATAACTCGGTAAAATAACGAAGATTTCTAATTTTGCTTCTAATACTCTCATTTCTTGACTTTAGCCATTTTGAAAATCACTTCAATTGGTAGAAAAGAAAATTCGCAAGCTAAACATGCTTGCAGCATTTAAATGGTTACGGGTTATATTATAAACCAGAGTTTTATCAGTTTTAATGTAAAATTATAGCCGTTTATGAAGCGAAATAGCGCACTTCACGTAAGCATATTGCGAAAGATACTTACATAATTGCAAAACTGATTTACCGTACTAATACAAAAGGAAACTAAAAATGTATCTGCTAAGGTAAGGAAACAAATTTGAATCTCAGATGTTACGTTTTCATATTGCATATATAATTTTGTTAATAAAATGCACGGAATACGATTTTGTTTAGGTATAAACTTCAATCTACACTTCTGCAATTTAGTTAGGTATCACACTTTTATTTTATTTAAAATGTTTTTATAATGTTAAAAGCATATTACAACTAATCAAGTTATTACCATATTGTTATGCATACACTAAATAAAAAATACACTTGCAAAATAAAATGTAATTTTCAGTATTCATTATAAGCACCTAATCTAGTCACATTTAAGATTTGAAGCTTACTTGCATGTATTTTTAAAATAGTATTTTTATTTTTTGGTATAATTAGTTATACTTTTTACAATATAATTGATGTTCTACATTACTGAATAAATTTCTTTCAGAAGGAACAAAAATACTTAAAATAATCAAATATGAACTGATTTGAGCTTAGCACGGTTCTTCAAATCTTGATTTGACCAAATTTTTATGGGTTTTCGCGATTGTGATTTTATTTGGAAAATAAAATTTCTTAACATGATGGGACAATGGAGGTCTGTAACAACTTGTTTACAGAAATAGCTGAACAGTGCCAAGTTCTTATCTTTTTGTATAGACAGGATCTGCGAAAATCCCAATAAAAATATAAAATGTTATGTTATTAAATATTGTTAATTCAAAACCCAACAGCAGTTGGGTTGGATAAAAGGAATATAAATAGCTGGTGAACAAACAGAATAATTAAATCAAACTCAATTTTACAGATGAGCTAAAAATCAAAAACACATCTTACAGTGGTGATGATGAAACTAAAATCAGTAGTCCGAGAAGCAACAATTCAACAAAAAAGTTTATTTGAGTCTTCCACCGAATACTCCTCGTACTCCTCGTACTATATTTCTAAATAATATTTCTTATTTCTCTTAACTAATGCTAATCTCTCATATATTATCAACTAAAATATACTTTTGCTTTCTTTAATATTTATCAGCTTAGATTAATATTATGTATGTTGCTACTTCTTATCATATAATATGGACACACATTGACCTATGTACTGATATTATGCATGTCTTCCAGAATACAATTTGGGGCATTCATGATCCATTTTAATGTTTGAATCGCATTTTGCTCTCGTAAATATCTACTGTGCAACAATTTAATTTCAATACCTGCCAGCTAATACAGACGTACATATATGCAACTAACAAAATCAACAAAAATGGTGACCCTTTTAGTGGATTTCTATACTGACATCAGTCAATTAATTTTTTATTATCCCTACATATCTCAAAATTTTTGTTTTTGATCTAAAAATATTAATATGTGGTTTATGACGGAGAAATAAAAAAATAAGGTTTAGCAAACATGTAAACAGAAACTTTGTTATCAACTGATTGAGTTGATCCTGATATGTATGTAGACTTCCTTAAAATTGTTGAAGTCTTCAATTTTCCTTAAATGGAGTTAAATCAGATATAAATCATGTTTCATATTTATGTAAACTCTAAAATGTTACTTCCCACTTTATATTATATACATAAACTATGTGGTATGTATTGTAGTATTGGACTGATACAGTGTTCATTTGATTGTAAATTTCTTGAAAGGAAAGAAGTTATTAAAGTATTATAGTGATTCCTCCAAGGCTATAATATAAATACAATTGTGTTCTTAAATTGCAAAAAAAATCTTGTAAAAAGGATCACTTATTTTATGTTGACCTTAAATCAAATTTTTGACATCCATTTATACTTATTTTAGACTTTTTAAAACTTGTTTTATTTTATTTCATGTGTGTGTCTTGAAGATATTCAGCAAAAGCATATAAATTTGATGAAAATGTTGCCGAGCTACTAAAAATTAATGTCATCTTTGAAGACTGATATCTGTAGCAGGGAATTAATTTGTGATTCAAATAGTAGTATCAAGGCAAATATTCTCAATCATGTTGATGACTCGTACATAAATATTCTTTTACCTCCTATTTTTTTCCTTATAGAAAACGTAAAAATTATTAAGTATTGATAAATTCTTGCCCAGAAAAATTCTGTCTCTCTTTTGAATCCAACCCCTCAAGATTGAGGATGGAGATTAAATATTGTAGGTATTCCATAAATCTATAAACTATAAAAACATATTGAACTAAACTGATAATCAAAGTTGGTAGATTTTCATGGCCCTCGGGATTAAGGTAATGTTTTTTAAGGTTATTTAGCTGTGGTTTAGGCTTTGTGTGACAAAATGTGCTTTGAAAAATCGGCAACTCAAAATCTGAAAAAAATGGTAAATAAACATGAAAAATATTTTCTGCAAACCGCATGTATAATAAAAAAATTAATAGAAAAACTTCATAATTTCATTATGAAAATGTGTTTTTTTTACTAGAAAACGATTGTTATTTTTAAAAATACATTTAAAAGAATTTATTAATTATTTTTGTAATATTTAATGTAAAAAACATACCCAAATAGTATTTTTATGAAAGATCTCCATGTTTAAATATTTACTCTATTTTTATTTAAACTGCAATGGTTATATTGGGTTTGCTAAGAATCTCAGATTGCTGTTAAAAATACCTTTATAATATTATTTTTTAACTATTATAACATGTAATTATTTAATAATAGTATTTTTGTATGTATTATCAATAGTTTTTATCAAATATCGATGTACTTAACAATAGACAATAAATAATAAGGAAGCCAAAAAACAATGAAAGAGTGTAATAGAATAAAGTAACCGTTTCAACAATAGATGTTCTG
The DNA here is from genome assembly GCA_022494985.1 of Micrasema minimum. Taxonomy (NCBI): domain Eukaryota; kingdom Metazoa; phylum Arthropoda; class Insecta; order Trichoptera; family Brachycentridae; genus Micrasema; species Micrasema minimum. The sequence goes on along the minus strand of JAGVSP010003111.1, from coordinate 7,837 downwards.
CGTAAATTATTTAAAAGAGGTGCCAAAATGCATGTAACATGTGAAATATATGTCTTGTTTTCACTTTAAAAATTTATTCAAATACATAGATGTGTATTCATTGTTGTTTCATTAGAAATTGAATGTGTTATAAATAAGGAAATAATTCTGTAATATTTTTGTTTACGTAGGTATTGTAAAATGTTAACATCGGATAGTTTGTTGTTTTTTATTTACACACAATGCTTGTAAACATAGTTGTTGTTTGCAGTGTTATTACAAACTAACATACTGATAAATTTAATCATGGTCTGTGAGCTGAAATGTAAATACAACACGGCACATTTAATAATTCCGTTCTGTAGCCAAGTTCCTATTGTGTCAAACACAAATACCTAATATTTTCTTATTCAATAGTAAAAGGTTATAACCAATGGGTGATTCAAACGTTTGTTTGATAACTATGTATTCGTTTTATCCAACACATTTCCGTAGATGTGTCGGAAAATTAAAATATTTAATGTTCACAAACTAAATTCATTTATTAGATTCAGTTGTGTGTCTAATTCTTTTCAATCCTTTCCTATTTTTATTAAATTGTGTAGATAAAATATGTGGAACTTTTTTGTTTTAATTTGCTATATGAATGGCACCTACATTGCTTAATATTTAAACTTAAACTAAACTTATCTTCCAATTTAATATGCTTGATGTTTTTTTACAATTCTTAGATAAAGTATTATGATCCTTAAGAAAGAGGCCAAAATTATTGCTCGGCGCTCGGTGTAAATATTTGCATAAAAAATACTTGAAATCTAGTTTATTCATTTTTAAATGTTACATAAAAATGGTTTCTTTTTCTTTCCCTTATTTTTTGAGTCTATGCATAGGTCACAAAAGTCAAATGTTAGAATTGTCTTCTACATATATAAATCTTAATCTTAATAGCTTGTAATAACATATCGTCATCTTGCTATTAAAGAAAATGACCAAATGTGTAAATAATTTTAAATGCCAATTATTGCGGTAGGTAATTGAAGCATATTAATGTTTCAATGTTTTAAAATTTATTTTAAAATGCTCAGTTGGTGAGGCCAGAAATTATAAAGGCAACCGTTTTCTGTCAATATAGTGATACAAAATATGACGAGTGAATCATTGCTTAAAACTTATCAGTAGATCGTTAATTTAACTGGCCAGATATTCTGATTTTAGGAAGAAATTGATTTCAGCCATACCCTTTAGCTCAATTCACACCTACCGTGCCATTCGCACAGTTTGTCTAACCATCCGCAAATGAGGTGTGCTATATAGATGATGATGATTAAGAGGGTATGCTGCCACTTGATCTCGGCCACTTCTCAATACAATCCTAGTCCTGGAATTTTTACGGGAATTTAGTACTAGAGTAATGATTTTACAAGTTTTAGCTATCTACAAGAAGCATGTTTATTTTTTTAAATATGCTATTTGGTAAAGGAGATAAATGAATTATTTAAAAAATAAGATTATATTATACAATCTCGCTTCTAATCGATATCAAAAACGTGTAAAAAAAATCATTGCTCTAGTGCTAAATTCCAGGGACAAAATCGAGGAATATTATTGTATGGAGAAACGGCTGCAGGTCACATGACAGAGAATGGTCTTAATACTAATCAGTTCGTTACGAGGAATGTTAAGCAAATTTTGTAAACGACATGGTAGGTGGATGTTAATTGGCTCTCAAAGAGTAGTTTTATCTAACAGTTAGATCTTTGTTTAGGCATTCTCATCTACTTTTATTTTATTAGCATATTTTCACCTTTAAAATATTTTTTGATAATTATACTGATTCTATCTGTTATAGGTTGTCCTTAATGTATTCATACTAATATTTAAATGTGCCTTTTGTAGAAATAATCATTAAAAATGATATCCAAATATTTTTGTAACCCTAAACTAATATTTTTTGTTTCAAATGTTAATGTTGATATTACACGACAAAGCTCATCATATACAATTAGTTTTATTTAATCCCTGTGCTCAAAACTTAGAAGTTTATGAATATGAAGAAACAGAAATAAAATAGTGCTGGTATGAAAAATCGTAAACATAAAAAGCCATGGGACAAATTAGTATTAGACTTGCAGCAAACCTAAACTAGATATAGCAGAATAATATGCTGATAAATAGCTCTAGTTTACAATGCTATGAGTCGCATTTCTGTGGGTCATGGTAATATCGCAAAAAAAAAAATAATAGATGGATATGGTAAAAATGAAATATTGCAACATAGTGACGCTTGCTTTTCATCATACCATATCCGATCCCTACGTGGAGCATATGGATTCCACAAACTGCCTCCAAACTAAGCGATCGGCCGCTAGTTCCCGTGCGTCCTCCGGAAGTCAGGTCCTCGTCCCGCAGCTCTGACGCAAACTGCCGACGGATTGTCAACAGTGAACGTCCAGGACGCCGAGAACCTTGTAAAATAGTCTTGTAAAAAGCCTTCTAAAATAGGCTCAGTACCTACCTACTCCTCATAGCAATATTAGGTGGTACCTACCTATTACGTAAATAAAACATGGCAACTAGCGATTGAAAAATAAACTGGTGGGAGGGGAGGAAGAAATAAAAAGAAATGGCGGGAAACAGAAAATTTAAAATCTGTCACAAATCTGTCAAAAGTACGAAGTTCCGGATTTTATTTTTTTAAACTTTTTATATTGTCTCTTAACTTATAGCCTTCGTTTGATTTTAAAACGTTTTAACTGAATTGTATGTTTTTTCGAATGATTAACAAGTGGATTTTGTTCATTTCACATTTCACATGGAAATAACCATTTTAAGATTAGGTTAATGTGTCAAGGCTGATCATAATATGATCAAAAGATAAACAAAATACGTTATTATAAAATACGCGGCGGCGAAAATGCATAGGTATTTTTTAAAGATAAAAAATACGGTACTTACAATAAATTACTTATGAACCATTAGTTATGAATTATTATTACGTTGATGTACATTTTTTGATAATCAATCGTTTATGTTAAGTGTAGGCATAAAATTATCAATAAATTATGTATTTGTTAGATATAGGTACCATACCATTTATCCTATCCTTATCATTTATACAAATCAAACTGAAGAAATGATTGATAACGCGTATTGTAACAAAAAAAATACGATTACGATTTGCGACTTGGAATAATGTGGGTGTCCGGTGTATGTAGGTTTTCTACTTTTTATAGCAACCAAAAACCAAATATTGCAATACTTAACTGAGTTGTTTATAGTTATTGATATTTCGCTACATAATATGTTGCGTGGTTATAAAATTGTGTATATACATCCTGCGATGTATTTTTAGTTCGCGATAGTGACAAAGTGACTAATCTAATATTATAATATTATGCGTGATATTTTTTCAAATCAGTGTAAAAAGTGCGTTTGATTTGAAAAGTGCAATCTTTTTTTTAAAGTAACAAAGTTTTTGAATTATTATTTGTCAATGCAAATTTGTCAATAATGAATTAGTACATCTTGTAATCTTTTTTATTGCTTTAATTATTCAACACTTTCTTAAGAGTTTTTAGGAGTTTCTATCCATTTTACATTTTTTTAAATGGAGGCGTCAGAAGCAAAAATAATATCGATGGTGTCTCTGGGCATAGGCAGTTTTTTAGTGGGAATATTACCCGCCTGGTTAAGCCCTCTCAGCAGGCAGCGGTGCCCCCTTTTCCTATCTTGTCTCTTGTGCTTCGGAGGGGGCGTACTCCTGGCCACATCCCTTCTGCACATGCTACCAGAGGCTAGAGAAACTCTTCCACAGTATGCCGAGTTATCAGTTTGTGGAGGGTTCTTCATAATTTACTTTGTCGATGAATTAGTCCATTTCCTCTGCGGAGAGACTATAGATAACGGGGGTAATGAAAGGCAGAGATTAAATGAGCATCACAGCCACAACCATAGCCATTACTCCCGACAGAATTATGGTTCGTGCGACACTTCAGATTTTGAGGGGCAGGAAGTGAGAGATGAGAGACTGGTGCTCGGTTTGGCTGACGCGTCATGTCACGTGAGTCATGAAGAACCGTGCAACCGCAGTGCTGCAGGTTACGTAGGACTTCTACTAGCACTACTCCTCCACTCTATACTAGAAGGACTTGCTATTGGACTTCAGAACATTGGGAGCAAAGTATGAACATTTTTATTTTCTACATTTACTAAATTAATGTTGGTTTGAGTGTAAATCATGCCTAGCAACTCAATCGTGATTGTGTCAGTCTCAATAGACAATTTAACAGTGGTACAAAATTGTATGATATTTTGCATAAAATAACTTTCCATTCAATCTATTGTATTATTCAATTTATTTCAATGTTCATGTTTAAAGTTTTTCAGTCAACTAAAATAAATTATTAATATTTGAATAAGTTTTTAAACTTTTTAATAAATAAAAATATTCAATATCATATTTTACTGTAAGAATCTCATTTTTAACATAAAAAAATGTTTTAAATTTTTTTTAAAATTATTATCCTATTCTTCGCGGTTTACAATTTTCTGTAATCATTTTTTAAAATAAAAAGTCTAGTTTCAATTCAGGTTTTTTTTTAAAAATAAAATTAAAAAGTAATTTTTAATTACAGGTGATTTTACTAGCAGGGGCTGTGGCATCACATAAACTGGTAGTTGGGTTCTGTCTTGGGGTAGAAATCTCTGCTGCGGGAAGCAGAAATATATGTTCTCACATTATAGCTATTTCGATATTCAGTCTTGGCTCAGTTATTGGAATTGCTATTGGAATGTTCATAGAAGGATCAAATGATATCCAGACCCAATCCACTATGGGGATACTAATGGTATTTTAAATAAGAATCTTATCACATATGGCCATTCATTCTGTATTCTCCAATTAAAGATTATGCAAAACTAATGTCTTGATGCATTTAAATTTTCTGTAAAAAGAAAAACTATATGAAATTGAATTGCAATCTTTCACTACATACTCGTACATACAATTTTTCAAAACCTTGAACAGAATATTTGAGTTTACTTATCTGTGAATGATGATTCACATGTAGCCTGATTAGTCAATCTGACAGGCAGCAATTATATATTAGTAATTTGATACCCCTGTTCAATAATTCCTCTAAAGGCTGCAATTAACTTGGCAAACATTGGCGACAATCTCTCTAGCCATCTCTTTTCAGATGTACTTTTATAAAATCTACACTTCCACTAATATTGGTGTGATGGTGCCCACAATTGTGGACTTAATCCCACTCCACCTTAACTTCCCTACTTCTGGCACAGTTACTTTTACTATGTACATATTCAAAATTAGCTAAATTATAATAAGTAGTTTGTTTTAAAACACAAATTAATAATATCTTTTTCTATTTTTAACTGTTATGATACTTAACCACTTCATATTATAGGAGTATTTTTCTATTTCAGTCACTTGCTGCAGGAACCTTGTTGTATGTTACTGTAAGCGAAGTTCTTCCGAGAGAAAGGGCTAAATGGCATCTCGCATCCAAAAATGCAGGCTTGGTACAATTAACTTCTACAATTCTTGGATTTGTTGTAATGTACGTTATGACAAAATTCATAGGTAAAACTTTTGATTTTTAATTAATACTATGCAATAAAATTTCATGTTTTCTTTTAAATATTATCTAGAAGTGATTCTTGCAAAGACATACATATATCGACGGTGGAAAGCGACATAATATGTGCAAAGTAAAATGTTTCCTTTCAACCGTCTATATGTAATAATGATTAATCTTGGATATTAGCCAAAAATTTTTTCTCAATTTCATGGATAACTAAAGGTGGGAGCAAAATAAAAACGATTTGTAATCAAAGAGCAAATCAAATTCCAGCAGCCAGTTTAAGTATTTAATTATCCTACTTTTCCGTAAAAAATATAAAAACCCATTTTTATGTGCGTTGCCAACTTGTTCCCCATGCAAAATGCTTTTTTTTTTACCCCAGTTATCTTCGGTGTTATTTCATAAATTTTTCACTATTATTTTTTTTGCAGATGAAAAATAGTAAGAAATTTTACACAGTGACATAAATATTTAACCGAGAATTTAATACTGACATGATGAAATCTGTGATATGACGTACGACTGATCAATCTTGAAGATTGTGTGAACTTTTATAAGTAGGATCGTTAAACAAGCGTTTGGACTTAAAACTGAAATAGTATCAAACAATGAATGTATTCAAATAATGGCTATCAACATTATCAATATAAAATGATAATGTGTAAGTATATCTATGTATGATAACAATTGACATTGTATTGAATGATTAACTGGTGAAATTCTAGTATGTGCTCTTAAATTTATTAATAAATAATAAATACAGACAATTTTTATAGCGCCATTTGCAAAAAAAAATTACTTTAAAACAAATTTTAATTAGGGATAAAAATAAATCTGGTTAATTGAGGTTTTGCTGTATTTAGAAAATATTTTATGTTACAATTTTTGTAACCATTAAATAAATAATATTAACGGCAATATTTGTCAGCAGTCAATAAATAATTATTTATATGTCAATCATATTACGCCATTTAAAAATAAATATTTCAATATAAAAGCATTCTAGCACTTATTATTGATTAGGATGTTTGTAATTCTTATTTATTGAACAATTTTTTTTTGAATAAATATTTAAAAATTGATAAACAATGGCATTCCTAAATTGTAAGAATAATAAAGGAAACCACTATAATAGATTGATAATAAATAGTTTCTTATCATATTCATTACACTATCTTATCACAAATATAATATTTTAAAATAAATGTTAGTTATTAATAAATAAACTAAAATAAAAATATTGTCAGATGTAAAAAATACTACACCAAGTAATATTTTTTAAGAAATTGAATAGAAAAAAGTTAATATTTGATTATAAAATAATAAATGATAATAAACTATTTATGCAATTTAATTACAATATATTTGTGTTTCATTTTGAGTATAGGTAGGTAAACAAAATATTACAATGGGTAATTGAAGAAATGATAATAACAAGCAATAAAACAATGTAAAAAATATTTCATATTTTAAAAAAATACTTTAATGTATGTATCTTGCAATATTTTTTTAATGTTGCCTCTTCAATCGTTTACTATAAAGTATAACATCCTGTACAGGCTATGATTATAGTTTTATCAAAAATAAAATTAATTGACAAATTGTTAAAGATTTATTGGCGATGGACCATTAAATTTATAAACAAGGCAGTGAGATTATTGGGCTTTCTCTTTACAACATGTTTGTATGTCATGCCTTTCTTTTATTATATTGGCAGCTCTTTCTGCAATGACAACGATCACTGAATTGGGCGGGGAACTGACAGGTGTAGGTAGAATACTGGCATCCACTATGCTTAGCTTCTGTACTCCTCGAACCCTGTAAACATCATTTTTAATTTATCAAAATTATATAAAATATGCATGTAAGGAATAACTTTGTTCTACGATGAATTAACTTCTTTATAGCATTTTATATTAAAAATAACCCAATAGTACATAAAATTAACCTACAATAATGATGGATCTACGACTGGTAATGGGCCAGCCATACTACATGTTCCAGCAACATGATGTCCTGTCAGAGCTCCAAATCTTATAATGCATTCCAAAAAATTATCGGGAATATCATCTTCATTCCATAAATGTGCACAGTCATCCAACTTGGGCCAATGTATTACGGCACCAAGATCTTGAAATGTTTTAGTTTTCAACACCTCTACCGATAACCTGATTGCTAAAAATATTTTTTAATGATACTTGGTATTTTTATAGTTGATTAAAAATAGAGAAATTTGTTTGATTTATTAAAAGTAC
>JAGVSP010003110.1:0-42386 GCA_022494985.1 Micrasema minimum | reverse complement strand
TTTTGATCAATTTTTGTAGATCCGTTTCCGCTGTTATCTTGATGGGTGGAGATGTGTCTGATCGCCTAAAAAAATTGATCCATTTTTCACCCAGCAGTAGGAAAATCCGTGTTGGCGAGCGAAGGTCTTAGCCAGGAACAGAAGCTTCTTTTTCCCTGCTGTCAGATGTTCGTTGCAGTAAACGATGTCGTTGGATGTGCCCGAGATGCCTAGATCCGCCGTAGTGACTTTTTTCTTAGCGCTATCTATTAAAATCCAATAAATGTACCCATACAAGATTTTTTTATTTTTCTAAAATGTTCATGCCATGTCTTTCTCGGCCTTCCTCGACTTCTACACTCAGGGAAGATTGCATTTCAACTTCTTTAAGCTGTTTTTTAATCATTCGTTCCACATAAACAAATCACTGTAAAAGTTTTTCATATTTTTTTTAAAGAAAAGAAACATTTCAGTTAAGAAACATTAATCATAAGTGATATATACCAAAATATTTCAATTTTGGAGCTGCTTTCTAATAGTTGGAAATAACTGTGCCAGAAAGCAGGAAACAAGTTGTGCAGGAGTGGTACTCGAACTTAGAGATCCTAATCCGGAGTCTTCGAATACCACTAAACCACAACCCGGTTCCTTTTTCAATTTCAATTTCCATTAACAATTACTATTGTTTCTAAAATTAAATTTTTTCTTTGCAACAAAGCAAGCCATAAACAAACTTCTGCTCCCTAAGTGACGCGTATGGATTCCACAAAATAACAAGCGCTTTTGCCTTGTGACGGGCATCGTTAGACCCAAACTGTTCTGCGTTATTATATTATTATCTTTGTTTTTCATTTCGGCATCTAAAAGTCCGCGTTTTTTCAACACTTACGCTTAAAATCCCTTATCCAAATAAGTGTGGCATAAATGATCACGTAAGGTACATGAGGGCATAACAGGACACAAGGTAATAAGTTTTTCAGGCGCTATTCTGCGCCACCGCGTGACGTCACGCCTACTCGAACACGTGACAAACCTCAAGACGTTTGCTCAAATGGCGTCACACGCTGGGTCCCCCTTCAAACGTGATCATAAAAGGGGTGTAGATGCAAATGCAACACTCGTAGATTTTTCTTTTACAGTTTTTTTTCAGCCTTAAATCCTTAAGAGCATTTTCCACCACGTGACTCACGGCCGCTTCCCATACAAACGTATTCCTCGATTTTCTCCCTGGAAAATTAGAGAATAGATTTTTTCACGCATTTTAGATATCGCCCAGATGCATGTTTGCATCGCCTTATTTTTCAAATATTTTTTTTGTTAAACGAGATATTCAAATGATTAAAAAAATAAGACAATACAAACACGCATCTGGTCGATATCTAAAATGTGTAAGAAATCGTTTTAGCGATGTTAAATTCCGGGGACAAAAGGAGGAATACGTTTGTATGGGAAAGCGGCCGCAAGTCTTGTGGTGGAGTATGCTCTTAAGATGTTTTGTAACCACAAATAATGCCTGTGGACCACCGGAGTTTAGTTACCCTGGTGGTTATGGTTTTATGTGGGTGCATAGAAAGAGAAATGAAAGATACTTACAGTTTTACAGTGCACATTTATTACACAGAATTTAGAAGCTAATACAAAGAACTTAACTAATTAAACTACGATTAAAATGAATAATGAAAATGAAAAGTGAATCTGGTTTGCCACAATTTGGCGGCAAGAAATGCGCAAAAACGACGTCTTGTCACGCAGAAGGTCAAAATATCTCCGGCTATTGTCCGAGCGTGTTCGGTGTAGCTCGGTTCGTCCGTTCGTCTCGCGTCGCCCGCGTGACGTCATTTCTTCCACCACATGCTTTTTGAGTTATCAAATCGTTTTTTTAGGCGACGTTTTGGAACACATTGATTAATCTTAGGACTCCAAATTTATGTTTTTGTATGCATTGAACCCGCGACCTTATGCATGGAAACCCAACGCGCTAGCTATTGCAGCCTCTTTTGCCTCTACGCCCCTCATATATTGTTTCTACCCTCCAGTGCCATGATTACGTTTTGTGTTTTCTGAAACAAATTCCGTGTTTTCCTTACGTGCGAAATTTAGCCCCATTTTTCTCTGTCTGCTTATTTAGCGTTTCCGGGCTGTTGGAGATTTTTCAAAACATGTGTTCCAAATTATGCAAAGAAAAAATACTTTTATATGTCCATGTTGTCGTTATATTGTGATAAAAATATGAATACGTGCAACTGATTAAGCATATTTTTCACTAAACTATTTAAATGGAACGCTTTGACTGATTTTTATCATTTTATTTTTGATTATTATATTTATAAAGTTCTATAGTTCTACAATTTATTATTTCCTATCTCTTCTTATCCTCACATTCATAAAACTCCCAACTGGTTTCGAGTGCAACACGTGTAACATTTTCAAGTTCTATATTTTATATTTTTAGTGTTTTGTGCACTGTTTAAAAATTCACGTTGCTATTGTGTAAGTAAACATAAATCATCGTCATCAATCCATTTTCATATGTGGAGCATATGGATTCTACAAACTGTTCCTAAGATTTTTCTTGTTATGTATGTATAATAACAATATTTTTGTAAACGTATGTAAAAGGTACACTCGTCGTTAGAAAATTATATTATCAACGGAATTTTACAGTATTTTAAGTTTTCTGTCATTTAACAGCATTTGACAAACATTTTACCTCATTATTATTGCAATAAGCTGTGACCAATAATTTAATTTTAAAATTAAAAACGAAAAAAAAAATTTTTTTCAATATTCATATTTTTCTGTATCTCATTCTAAAATTTCTATTTTTTCTATTCTATATGTAAAAGTCAGTATTTTAAGCTCTTTTGGACCTTTCAAGGCATTTATTTAGAATCTAAAAGTAATAAATTGGTATTGTCTGGCGTTTCGCATTTAGTTCTAAAAATTGCATTTTTAGAGACTATTTTTTTGACAGTTGATTTAACACGTATGTACAAGCGGGAAACTAGTGAACTAATTTAAGTGTCAACCGAGTTTATTATACCTCCTTATTATTACTATAAAACTTCTTTGCACAAATCTATACACGAATGTTTTATTTTTAGCTGTTAAAAAAATAATGCTATCACGATTTTGTATTTCAGTTTTCTTCACTTCGATAAATTGAATCTTGTACCGTAAGCGCAAGGTTAAAAGTTCATTCAATGTCGCGTTGTTTATTTAAAGGACAAATACTTGAAAGTTGAACATCCCTTAAACATGTTCAATAGGCTAATAAATACACCAAGAATTTAAAATTCAAGTAACCTCTAAAGCTTTACGGGCGTTAAGATTAGCATGAAATATTAAACCTCTTAATATATTTTTTTTTTATCATAATAAATTATTGCAAACTTTAAAATTATTTTTATAAAACGGTGTTTGTGTTTGTGTTTGTTTGTTTGCGTGTTTGCCCGCCTCGTGGTTCGATTCCCGATAGGGGTGAATATGAAATATTTGAGTGTGCTTTTCACATAAAAATGTTTCATATGTGATACATTGGACTGGCACTGAAGCGTTAGACTGATCATCTTGCCGCCATGTTAATAATTGATCAAGATTCGAAGTACCTGTGTATCAATGCAATGCCCTATGAACCATTGGTTGTAGATAAGGTTGAGTAGTTATTTGTGAAACGAACAGGCTTAGTTGCAATATTATTGGAGTAAGGCCATTAAAAAATGATAACTCAAAGGTATTTTACTCTTCATTATCTATTGAAATAAAATATTGTTGCCTTTAAAATTAGCCTTTTAAATTTCACAAGAAGGGGTGTTTCCATACAAATTTTCTAAAAATAAACGCATCCTAGGGTTAATTTCATAACACCACTTATTATTAAATTCCACCGCCTAAAGACTCCAGCTTTAAGGTCAATTTACAAAACGTGTGACGTAGATGTCTAGTGTTGACGTAGATGCCTATCGATGACGTAGTGAGTGACGTAACTCTTCATACCCGGTAGTATTTTTCAAGTATGGGATGTCACTTCTCTAAAACTCTTGTTCGAAGGTAATAAAGCAATATATATTTGTTATATTTTTTCGATGAAAAAATAATATTAGTTAAGTGTAATATTAGGTAAATACCTGTATTTAATTAAAACACAAAGAGTTCTACACAGGTTTTTTTTATATTATTAAAAACAAGGTGACGCGTTTCGTCTTACAAGGACATTATCAAAACACTATTTACCTATAAAATGGAGTTCTACGAACTAACATCCAAAACAATCAATAAGTGTAATATTATTAAATATAATACTAGTTATTATCCAACTTTAATTTCTATTTAGCTGTTAAAATGCAATATTTTTCCGCCAGTATTTTCTCATATGAAAAAGCTCAACTCCACGGTTCCATTATATGCCGCGGTGCTGTGGAAGTTACGATTAACTCTTTAACGACCGCTCATAAGATGGCGAACTTCTCTCTCGAGCGGTGGGGTGCCAGTCATCAGTTTCCTAGGCGACGGGAGGCGGGCGATAATGGGTTAGCTCGTTTCAGCACCGACAAAGCAAAATACTACAAAATCCCGTAAATAAATAATACAATGTGTTTAAGTACCCAGCACTGAAAGAGTTGGTACTTAAAGAAAAATGGTCTATTGTTTTGTTTTTCTTACAATATTTTGACGTGATAACGTCTAATAAATCGATGAACGCCGGCTGCACACACGAAAAAGCATGACTCATTGTCATGTTCCGCCTGAGCCGAGTGTGCAAGCGAGAGCCCGGACAAGCGATAGAGAGGCACGATCGGCCTAAGCGTTCGGTTTGTGACGCATCTATCTCTCTTCCACTCCATCGGCCGATGTGTCCGAGTAGAAGGGAGACAGCAGCAGCACACAAGCTACAAAGTGAAAGTAATTGTAATTTTTCATTAACTCCTGCTTTGTATTATACAAAATAATGATAATTCAGTAATAATAATTCAATTCAATTCATAAAAGTATGCAATTTTTCATCAATGTTTTCTTATGACGTTATCACGTAAAATTATCGTCCGTAAACCGACTTTACAGACAACCAAAAGTTTTTTTTAGTTTTACAAGTCGAAACATATAAGACAGGGGTTTAAAAAAATATTAGGTGCGCGGTGGTTTGACTTTGTAAAGAATACAGAAGTGAGGAAATGGACGCAGCAACCCTTGGTATCTTCTCTCATTCGGCGAAGGCGTTTCGGCTGGCTTGGCCATACACTACGTATGCCTCTATACATTACAATATTCTACAAGGCATAAGGTTCTCGGTGTCCTGGACGTCCACTGTTGACAATTCGGCGGCAGTTTGCGTCAGAGCTGCGGGACGTGGAATAGCTTGGGAGGATGCACGGGAGCTGGCAGCCGATCGCTTGTCTTGGAGGAAGTTTGTGGAATCCATGTGCTCCACATAGGGAGCGAAAATGGTATGATGATGATGACATATGTATAAGACAACAAAAGTAATTTGTTTATTTTTTTTTTTAAGGCTGCACCTGAGGCCAAAAATTTTTCAAAAAGTATTCAAAATGACATTCTGAATTTACTTCAAACTATTTTCTAGAGAAATACGCAGTCCATTTTACGTAAGTGCTATAAGCGAAACTGAGTGCTTTTAATATTAATGATAACCTTTTTCCCCTGTGCTTAAATATTCAGAACTTTTTTTTTTTCCCAACCACACCACACACACATACGTACCACAAAACAACATAAACATTTTAAATATTCGTTTTCTCACTCTTGATGTCCTCAGAAATTTATTGTTTACATTGTGTTGTACACTTAATTGGTGCTATATTATATATATATATATATGTCTTAAAATATTAATGTTACTTTATTATATCTATATAAGTATGTGTGTGCATAACATTAAAATATATATAAATAAATAAATTATAATATTACTTTACTTTTCTTTCAAAAATGAATAATTTTAAAACTTGCAGCTCTGAATAAAAAGTATTGTTAATGATTAGAAAGTATGAAAGCAGATATTTAAATATTTATCAATTTAAACTTATAATGGAAACGACAGCTGTATTTTCTGATTTTTCAATAAGAAAGTTTTGATACAAGTCTCGTTAGTAAAGTTTTTTATAAAATAATGTCAGTCCACGAGAAACTTGCAAAAAAATCAAGTAGACAGTTATTTAAAAGTTGTTGCACAGTTATTAAAAGTATTATTTTATAAATTTATTTGTAATATCCAATCGCTTAAAAGATTTTTGTCGAAAATTAAAAAATTATTAAAATTTGACATCTTAACAGAGACGAGAAGTTTGGAAGGGAACATGGATATCTAGGCGTTTTCAGGGCTTATGACCTGTAATTGGCTGGGTTAAGTGGCCACTTGATGTATTACAACTTTCCCCATTTCACCTAGTATTTGATATCCTTATCTGCCGATTATCAGAACTTGAACCAACCGACACTATTCGTCTCGGTTGAGATGTCAAATTGTAGGGGATACCCCATAAAAAAATCAAAGCATAATAAAATAATAAATAAATAGACACGTGTGTTAATCGATCAAAAATCTATATATATATATATATCATCTTTTATAGCGGTTACATCATTCGTAGTCATAGCAACGCGAATCTCTGAATCAATTCTAAGTTTCAAATAAATAGTTTGACTTAAAATTTAGGTGTAGGGATTATAAGGGTTGAAATATTATATCATATGAGATTGAGGTGAAGATCTTTTTGCCAATTATTATACCATGAAGATCCCTTTGTTCGGAAAATTTCTAATATACCATAATATAACGTTACACACCGTAAGTATTCTCAGAAGATATTCGATTTCAGACTAATTCCACGTAATTATTTGCGGTTTCCATGGTGTCAAGACGCTGGATCGACAATGCAGATGGATCGTGTTCAATTCCTGATGATTTTTAAATAATTTAAAGAGACTTTTATCAAACTCTGGCATCTACAATCACACAGGATTGAGTCCGATTTTTTTAATACATTTTTTTTTTAAATTTATTTTCAAGAGAAATTTTTTTTGTGTACAAAAAAATTCAATAAAAACCAAGGCATAGCCTGTTTGTGGGTATACCGTGAAAGTCAAACAGCGTGCACGTGGCAAAAGAGAAAAATAAAAGTCATGTAAAAATGAAAAATAACAGATAATGTAAAACAAGATAGTTAAAAAAAAAGAATACAAGATATTGGTATCTTTATACCGGAAGAAGAAGAGGGAAAAATAATTATAATATATAAAATAAAAAAATTACGTAGATTATGTTATTGTTATGGTCTTTATAGTAAGAATGATTCTACCTTTACACTATGTATCCCACTTTGTGTTAATTTTTCAAAAGATGAAAAATTTGGAAAATTTTACAATGCCATTTTATTGTCAGTTAAAAAAGAATGAATTAAACTGGAAAGATTAATTTGTTTTGATGAATAATACATTTTCATTTCTTTCGTGTCAATTTTAAAACATATATTACCTGTTATTTTCTGTATTTTATATATCTGTTTTTTGCAAAATCATCAACATCATACCATATTCGATCCTTATGTGGAGCATATGGATCCCTCAAACTGCCTCCATAAGCAAGCGTATACGGCGCACATTTCCGAGCATCATTCCAAACGTTCACGTACGACGTCCCGCAGCTCTGGACGCAAACTGCCACGGGTTTTCCATACAGCGGACGCCCTAGGACGCCTGTGAACCTGATGCCTTGTAAAAAAGGTTATGGTTAAGAGTACTCCAGCCGGAAAACTCCTTCCGCCGGATGGACGTAGATACAAGGGTTGGTGTCTAAGTGTCATCCATAAGCATCTACGTCATCACTAATCATGTACGTCACACTTTCGTGTATTGGTCTAAGTTCTGGAGTCCCTAGAGGTGGATTTGATATAAGTGGTGTTATGAAATCAACCTGATGCGTTATTTTAGAAAACTAGTATAGACACGTCCCCTTCTAGTGAATTCTTGTCGAAAAACTGGGTAGAGAGTTCTTTCTAGAACGTATCATTCATCACCCGCTGTTATTATTTTTTTAGTATAGAACAAAATAAAAGTAAAAATATGCATCTGCATATAATAAAAAACCAAAAAAAAAGAAAATAAGTAATTTAAACAAGGCAAATAAATTTTAAGAAATACTGCGAGCACACCGAAGGTTTTTAAGGGTCTCGGCCGGGGCTGGGGGGACCCGGAGAGCGGCCCGCATCTCTCGCTCAACCTTGGTGACAGAAGTAGAAACGCCTCGGCGATATCTGGTTTCCCGAAGCTGTATCCATCCCCCCCCCCCCCCCCCCCCCCCCCCCCCCGGCGATCCACTGGCTTCCGCTACCCGATGTCCTCTTCAGTCCCGCGAACTCCATGTACCCTCCCTTTCTGCGATACATTGTTAGATGCGCTACAAGACTCTTGGGTTATTACAAATATAATTCTGTAGGCATATTGTACTGCACTCGAAGGCGTTGCATCGTACTGTGTCTATAAATGTCCATAATTCGCTAGTGTACATGTGTGGTACAAAAAGCATTAAACACTATTTTTCTTCACATCCCCCCTCCCAACCTAGAGCGTTATGCATGGAAGAATCTTTCTTGCTATATTATTAGATACTACGCTTACAAACTTTCTCCATTGTTCTCATCAATGATCGTCGTCTTCAGACCAATCAGTCTGTGATTGATGTGATCCCAGTATTTACACACGGGTCTGAGTTGTTTCGATTTGTTATTCCATAGATCTGTATGGGTAGAGTATTCTCATTACTACACCTTGGCGTCTGAAATATTTACATATTTTGACACTTTTGAGGATTATAGGACATATTAGTCTCTGCGAAATATTTTCACAGAGTGCTATAAGTTTTTCTAAGCCTTTTTAGCTTGACGGTGACAGAAGATTCATATCGTCGGCGTAACAAATGTGATTTCATACTCACTTTTCCAATTTGGAATCCTTCTTCTTAGCGATTTCCCCACAGCTGCATGCTTAGGTCGTCCTTGTATCATTGACAAAAGTACGGGTGACATTGATCACCCTGTCTCACTCCTGTGCGCAAAGTACATAGGACGGGATTCAGTGTTTCTCCAACGCGACAGTGTTTTTCTTTCGGGAGCGGCCACCTTGAGAGTTACATTTATTATGGCAGTTGTACTCCTCTAAGTTTACTCGAGTTTTTCCAAATGTTTATCATGTGACACGCTGTCAGTAAGCTTTGCTCTAGTCTAAGGAAGCTGGTATAGACAAAGTGTTTTCTCACTCGGTAGAATCGCTGATTTTCGAAACGACGGATTTAGTGACAACATTCCTTAAAGTTATAGGTATATCAATATTACTTCATAGCTATTTAGAAATAACTCCTGATGGGATCACATCCAAATGACTTTGGTTGATTGAAGAAATGTTCCACTTTTATAATTTTCATTTTTTTTTAAGAAAAACTCCGCCAATGTACATATTAAAATTGTAGTTACATTAATCTTCACAAATCAGAGTAAAAAATCAAGTTATAAGACTTCTTTATTCGACTTCAAACATCCCGTGAAAAAAAATATTTTTGTATGTCTTATCTCCGTTTTGGATTGAGGGATCACTTCAAAAATTGAATTCAGTAACCCAGTATAACCTCATATTTTTATAGGTTTTTCAGTGGCCATATATTTCGAAACAGCTGAACTTCCTCTAGCATTTCGATGATTTGATTTCTCATATAAGTTCTGAAAACATTATGCGAGGATAAAGTGCACTTGCATGGATGAAAAGATCCTGCATTCGGAATAGAAAAAAAGAAATGTCATAACGACACAATTCCCGTCATTCGTTGTCATAATTTACCGAATAATTGAATTTCATCGTAAAAATGTCACCTTTCACACTCTGTTCCTTTGTGAAAAATGGCTGGATATAATTTTTCTGTCAATCTACCGAACGCAATATGTCTAAATCCGGTTCCGTTTACGGCCAATTCTCGGAACTCCTGATTCACAATAATGCCTACGTTCTCCAGAAAAATTATGCTCACGTAACAATATTTTTATTGCGCAATAAAATACTTGGGAAAATATTTTTTCCGTGTTTATCGTTTGGTCCTTAAGATGCTTTTGTAGAAAAACGCTTTGTAAATTCAAAGGATTTACCGCGTCATTAAATGTACCTTCTGAATTTTAACAATGCGTAAAAGGTACGTGTCTTTTATATGAAAAGGTGAGACTGTTTTCTACATTTTTTAAAAAATAATTGCTATCTTATCGTCATCTTGTACTTCTTATTTTGCCTCCTACGTTCTTAGGTGGAGTGTGTGGATGTTACTAACATCTCCAGGAGAGCTTGTCTCCGGCTAGCACTCAGTGGAGCTGAGGGATGCAGATTAACACAAGAAAAGGCAAAATTACTAGATATTGATATTAAGAGCATACCACACCACGTGGCGGCCGCTTTCCCATACAAAAGTATTCCTCAATTTTCTACCTGGAATTTAACATTAGAGCAATGATTTTTTCACATTTTTTTCATATGGACCAGATGCGTGTTTGTATTTTCTGATTTTTTTTTTCGTGCACCGTTAAAATTTAATTGTACTGCTTTTTGGCTAATTATTAATTAGAAATTTGGGATAATTGTAAATAATGTAACCTAAGTTTTTTTATCTTTTATATTATTATATAATCCCACGAAGTGCAATTAATGCAACTTACTTCAAACAGACATATGAATATTGACTCGCTTAATAATTTTCATAATTTGAATATTATACTAATGTACTAAAATTACATTCATTGTTAGGTTGACTGACACCCAGTTAATTAGCTTATATTATGCAGCATAGTGTTAAGATGGATGCAAGCCTAAACATTACACAACTGTCATTGCAGTGTTCTGTCATTGACATGTCAATGACTATGTACGCATAATGTTCGTTGGCGAATTGTGTATAAATAGAATTTAACAGTAATTGTCATAACATGTTAAAAACGTTTAATAATTAAAAGGAAAGTCATGAAAGAATTAAAAAATTTATTAAATAAGCCTTATTTTCTATTAAAAGTTTGTGGGTAATATCAGATGTTTATATTAATTACATGAAAATACCCATATATATTATTGCTTATAAGACAGGGTAATCGCATGTCCCTTAAGAGGTTTTTGGGAACTTTACTTGAAATCGTTAAACACTTGTGTTAAAGAATAACAAATCCCATTAGTCAACTAAGTTTAATTCTTATGTAAGCATACAATATTATAAATGGTGCAACTCTGGGGGTAATGCTAGAAATGTCAGATTTTGGTCAAAATGAGTTAGGTATCAGAAATCATTCATAAATTACCATTCTTTTAATGCTATATGTGCCTATGACAGCCACTATAATGTAAGGGTAAAGAATCATAATGTATATATTATGTTAAAATAACACTTTGGCCACCTTGTTGGTTACCAATTTAGTAGTACATTTCGTGAGTATACCAGATTTTATGTGTGTGCACAGAGAGAGAGAATGAAACAGGTACTTACGGTTTTACAATGTTCGTTTATTCACAAAAACTAGATGCTAATGCTAAAACTTAATTAACTGCAATATGGTTGAAAAAGAATGGTGAAAATGGTTAAATGAAAGTGAATTTAATTTCTCGAAAGTTGGCGGGAATAATGTTCCGTAATACGCGTGCAATCACGTAGCTGGCCGAAAGGGTTCTCGTCGATCTCCGGAAGTTTCCGTAGATGCTCGGTTTCTGTGTCAGTTCGTACGCGTTCGTCGTCAGTCGTCATCTACGTGCGTGCGCGTGACGTCATTGTTCCCGCCACAACACCAATTGTTTATAAGAAAAATCAATCAATTCTCTTTCCTGAACAATGCATTTTTTTGACATAGGCACTTCTAGCATCAACCCCCAAAACTAAACTCGTAGTACAACCCAAAACTGGAGAATCTACATCATATTTGGAGTCGAATGTGTTATAATATTATGACTTTTGTTATGACAAACTGTCAAGTTTTGATGAATTGATTTTTTATTTTATTTTATTTACTGACGTTTACAAGAGATTTTAAAATGCTTCGTAAAATAATTTATAATTTTTTTTTTTATAGGTATAGATTGAAAAAAAATAAATTGTCTCATAAAAGCTTTTCAAAGAACCGCAGAATTGCATAAATGTTCCTTAATAAAATGCGTTTTTTTTTTTTTATTTCTGAATAGTATTAATTTGACTTAATAAATTATTTATATTTGATAATAATTGGCAAAAATTTAGTTTAAAACTAACCACCTTCTTTATCAATTTTATCGAAAACGATGGGTGAAATAAAAAAAAAAATAATTTAAAAAATCGACTCCAAATACGATGTAGTTTCACTGGTTCCCGCTTGTACATCGAGTTTTGTTACACTGTGTATAGGTTCTAATGGCTACGTATTCAAAGTACTTCTATACATATACAATATAGTAAGCTCGTACATGGATTGACGATAATTCTCTCTGTGTAGGTTAACTGAAAAAGGTCTGCAAAAATCTACGATCAAAAAACTACTATCATGCGAGTTCTACTTATTTTCCTTATCAGCAGCTTATGATGCATAGAACACTGCATTGGTACACGTGCAGTGTATCTTGATTATGTTTAAAATACATACAGAATAATCAGTCTGACGCTTCAGAGTCAGTCTAAGGTATTGTGGCGGGAAACAATGACGTCACGCGCGCGCGAAGATGACGACGGACGACAAGCGCGTACGAATGCGTACGAACTACGATGAGAATCCTTTCGGCCCCTTACGTGAGCGCACGCGTATCTAAGGAATATTATTCCCGCCAACTTTCGAGAATATAGAATCATTTTTATTTTAACAATTTTCACCATTCTTTTTCATTCATATTGCAGTTAGTTAAGTTTTAGCATCAGTAATTAGTTTTTGTGAATAAACGACCATTGTAAAAACGTAAATACCTGTTTTACTCTCTCTTTCTGTGCACCCACATTCTCACGAAATGTACTACTCAATTGGCCACCAACTAGGTGACTAAAGTATCACATAAAAAAATTTATGTGAAAAGTACATATGGATTCAACAAACTGTCAAGTATTCGACTGACAGTTTTCGTGCGTCTTCCCAAGTCAGAACAACTGAATTTTATCATCGGCTGACGTCAAAGAAATAAACGGATTAAATTAATTCAGAAGGAACCTTAGTAAAATACTAACGTAATACAGCAAAGTTTCTGAACCTTAAATTTTTGATACCACAACAATAACGTATTGCAGCTATATCAAGAATAACGTATTGCAGTTACCTTATTCAACCAGGAATCATGAGGTTTTTATTTGGAATGGTAACAAGAATAGAACCGCTTGCTGGAATATTCGTAAGAGATTTTATTTCTTACACTATATATACGAAATTAAGATATTTGAAATCAGTGTATACCTTTTAAAACATAAAAAGCATCTTTTTGATCAGTTATAAATATTTAGATGAAAAAAAAAGTAGTATGCTAGCCGTAAGATTTTTTTTTTTTTTTTTAGCTTAATAAAAATTTACAAACAAACAAAGACACTGGAAACCTGATGCTTTGTTGAAACTCCTTAGCCTGATATTTGAAACTATACTCTACTCACCCAGTCAAGACCAGCGAACACGCTGGGGTCGCGGGGTATCATGTGCAAACTGGCGAACACCTGGAGCTCAATCACAGATAACTATCGACGTAGTTAAAAAACGCTAACCATTTGACCGATCACAATGAACATACGTTCATACCACGTTCGCGTTGCCGAGCACCATAGATGATAATAAATATCGCGGCTAAACGTCAAACGTCAAATCAAGAAAGTCAACGCGCGTGTCGGATTGTTTATTGTGTCGACTGCTTTTCTCAATATTTGGCTTGCCGAACGCCGGTTAAATGCAATACGGCACTCGAGAAAGGTTGAAACAAGATATGTGCGAAGAAGATATATCTCGGGAAATGGCTCGCGACTTGATGCGCTCGTTTGATAATCCCGATCGATAACTTTTAACGCGCGTTCCATTGTGATCGCGAAAACGTTAAACATCTATGGTAAGAAATCGTTATCACGTCACTTATTACCGCGTCGATAGTGATCTGTGATCGAGCTACTGCGTTAGAATAGGATTCCTAGTTTTCGACACCATTTAACATTTAATTTTGTGATTAATTTATTTTTTGATCAAGATAATTTTAACAGCAAAATAGCATTTAAATGTATATTGTGGATTATTTTGAATGCATTCTATTTAAATGGGTGATTGAAGAAATGACATCGGTGGCGTTACCAATTGCATTTCTTACAAAATTCAATAAATTTACGAAAAATATAAACGTCCATAGTTTTTCTACTTTATCTGTGATATTCCGACACCAAATACAAAAATAAGTAGTGAAGCGTGGTGTTGGAAAAAGAAGGATGAAAGAAGACTGAATGCTGTTGAAATGCGATCTCTCAGGTGAATGTGTGGTAAGACTATGTGTGATAGGTGTACAAATGTCGAAATTAGAACAGAGTGCAAGGCCGAGATAAGCATTATCGACAAAATTAAGAAAGGGCTTCTACGATGGTTTGGTCACGTGCAGCGAATGAGTGATGAAAGAATGGCTAAAAGAAGTTTAAATGTAAGTGTGCCTGGATGTAGAAGCCGAGGAAGGCGAGAAAGACATGGCATGACCAAGTACGACAAGTTGTGAACCGGGTTGTGGTCTAGTGGTAGATTCGGGGGATTCCGGATTAGAATCTCCAGGTTCGAATCCCACTCCAGCACAACTTGTTTCCTGCTTTCTGGCACAGTTATTTCCGACTATTTGAAAGCAGCCCGAAATTGAAATATTTGGGTATATCATAAGAGCTCAAATGTTTCTTTTTAAAAAAAAAAAAAAAAAAAAAAAAGTACTTGTAAGTGGACATGTGAAAAGTCGTAATAATCGGCATGAGAAGATGTAAGAATGTAGAGGAAGCAAAGGGAGTATGTCAGGACAGAGGGGTTGGGCGTTCTATCCTCTCTGCCTACCCCTACGGGGAAATGGCGTGATGGTTAGTTAGTAAGTTCGGTGTTTTAATGTGCCTACATAGATCTGCACCGGGTACTAAAATGGGTGCGCTTACCGTGACCTAATTTCGAACGCATGTTACGACTGATATTCTTGAGCGGATAAACAGACTTTAACGATTGCCGCGTTCTTTGCTTAACCTCTGTATACCTCGCAAAGTCAAACTTGTAAAAAAAAATTTTAAAAGCCCTTAACGTGAAATGTGAATATTAAAACAGTATGGAAAGGCATGATGCATAATAAATGTATGTAAATATTTTAATCCGAAGGGAATAAAGCTTTTTACTTAATTCGAGATAATTGTGTAGGTACCATATTACCTTAAAACTACAAGGATCAACTTTTTACGTAAAATTGCACAATTTTTTAAAATAATTTCACTATTTATTTTTTACAGTCAGAATTAGATACATATAAGCACAAAATTAAAGTTAAATAAGGTCTCAGGTCAAATCCCGATTTGGTTGTCAAAATGTTATATTTTAATTATGCGACGTCCATGAGAAAATAAAATAATGCGATAAAATTGTCTGTATGTTTTAAAATTCACATTTTATTGACATTGTTGATATCTCAAGAGACACAAAGAAGCTCTGAATATTATTTTTTTAATTATCTGGGCGTTTCAGGGCTTACGACCTGTCATTGGATGGGTTAAGTGTCTTAACGGATGACTATAGTTTGGCGACAGCGATATGACGAATGAGAATTTAAATATATTAGAAGGTTTCAAAATTTTTATATACGAGTATTTTATTATCAGATGATGGGCGGAATGGGAAATTTTGTAATACATCAAGTGACTAATAATGATTGATGTAAACGTGGCATTCAGTTATTAGTGTACAAGTATTTGTTCATATTCAAAATGCTGTTCCTTCTTTATTTTTTTTTTTTTTTAACATTCGAGTTCTTATGATAATAAATTCAGACATTTCAATTTAGGGGCTGCTTTCAAATAGTCGAAAATAATTGTGCCAGAAAGCAGGAAACAAGTTGTGCTGTTCTTTCTTTATTTATTTTTTTTTTAACACTTGAGTTCTTATGATGATAAATTCAAAACATTTCAATTTAGGGGCTGCTTTCAAATAGTCGGAAATAACTGTGCCTAAAAGCAGGAAACAAGTTGTGCTAGAGTGGGATTCGAACTTAGAGATTCCAATCCGTAGTCTTCGAATATCCCACAAGACCACAACCCGGTTCTGATTTTTTATTGTTTGTCATACTCAAGTATTAACACTTTTTTTTTTTAAATGGAAGGTACATTTATTTTTTACCTTGCTTATGATGCACAAGTTCGATGCACGACTAGAAGGGGCGTTCTGTACAATTTTTCGAAAATTTCATATCCCCACTATTATCGAATTCCACCGTCTGAACACTCCAGCACTTAGGCCAATACACTCACATTTTGAAACGTGTGACGTAGATGTCTGGTGATGACGTAGTGAGTGATGTAGTGGGTCACTACCTGTCACCAGGAAACACTAGGCACGGTAGTATTTTTCAAGTATGGAATTCCACTTCTCTGAAATTATTTTTCGAAGATGTACAAGGTTTATATTTCTTCAAGTGGATTTTCTATCATTGACTGTCCTTATCGATTATTAGTTTATTCTAATGAGATCAGGCAGGATTCAACTTTTTTCGTTTCTCAGCGACAGAAGATTATTTTTTCTTAAATTGCACGGGCGCAGTTTATTCTTGGGCATGTCACCCTAATGTGAAATGTTCTTGGTGCAGGGAAACCACACGACGACAATGCTTTACTTTCACCCATGTAAGTAAAATTTCAGAAATTATAATTAAAAGTTAAATGCATTGTATATTTTCAATATTTTTTGGTGTACTTTCTCACGTATACCTATTGCTAAGTATATCGCGAGCAAGAATTACAAATTTTATCGAAACTAGGTTAATTATCATGGTTCAATTCGAAACTGTTTTTGATCTAATTTACTAAGCACCGTAATATCTTTACCGTAAGAAAATTTTCACGATAATTACGTTTCAGTCAAACTTCAATTTCTAAATACGCGCCTGTTAATTTATTCGCAAATTACAAAAGGTTGTATAATATTCGTAAAAATATCTCAAATCCTGCAAAAAAAAAGGGTTTTTTCTCCGTTGTATAAAATTGTTTTTCACAAAAGAGTCTTTCCTTTTTATATTTTACGTTCTTTATCCGGTTTTCATTACTCTGAGTCGATTTCAGTTTTATCCGCTCAGGTTCTGGAAATCCAAATAAATCGTCCTTTAATCCTTTGTAAATCCCTGCAATCCTATCTGTCACTTGTTACAAGGAAATAATCATTCGATTAGCCTTTTGATTAGAAATAACAAACAACTTGTTAAAACAGCGGCATGTTTTGATCTTTACTTCCAAACGAAAAGATTATTTGAAATGTTTGTGATGAAAACTATTAATAGAAGCACCTTTAAAACAGGAAAATCCTTATATTTAGGTTTAATATGATTGAATGATAAATATAAAGTTGTAAAGCCTTAGAGCAACAGCCTGTTTCTTGTTTACTAGGACTTGCTGATTTGAAAGGTGCTTTATTGTACCTATTTTCAGGCTTCTAACCTACACATATTATGATTCCAATGTATGAATTTTGCTTTGATTATTTTTACGTAATTATGTTTTTATTATGTGTTATCAATAAGCTAAACATTATTTAAACTTTATATTCGTTTATGATTTGGTTATTTATTTTATACACTTCGCCCTTCCTCTTACAAATATAAACCCTCTTTTGTAGTGTTTATATAAAATTAATTAATTTTCTTTATGTAAAAAATAGTTATCAAGATTCACTGCACTTGCATTGAATTCACTGCACTGTAATGCAAGGCCCTATGCACCATTGGGTGCGGATAAAGAAGAAATTGTAGTAGGAGTATGTAAAATTGCAACAATAATAAACTTATTTTCCTGCCACCGTTTTATAAATTTAAAATATTTTGATAGAAATTCCTTAAAACATTTTTACTTAATACTTTTTTTTCTTTTTTTTCTCTTAATTATTATTTACTATGCATTTCAAATATGTTTTACCAAGTGTTTTACAGTGATAAATCATCCTGTCTTTTTTTTCTTTTTTTTTAATTTTTTTCCAAAAATGTTGTATTTGTAACTTGTAACATGAAAATGTATTTATAACTAAAAAGTCATATATTTGGCTGTCTTAGAACGGGGTATCAACCCTAGTTAGACAGTTAAAGTACTAAAACACATTTATTAATACAAAAATTACGGGATTTTCACAAGAACATAACTTAAACTAGATGATTGTGAATATTCGTACTCCAGAAACAAATTCAAATTTAAATTTAAAATATTCCTGAATATTTCTGTAAAAGTGATGCTACCCTTACAAAAGGTCAAGTGATTCGCTCAACCAAATAATTTCGTTCGCACATTGAATTATTTATCGTTTTCGTTGCTTCCAACTGCCAACCGGATCTTTTTACTCTTAACAACTTACGTTAGTAGGCGGAAACTATTTTAAACAACTTTAATTTAAACTTATTATTTACAAAATTCGTTTGTTTCCAGAAGCAATTTATTATTCCTTGCTTGTGTACAATAAACGTAAAGTTATACAATTAGGAAGTTAATGTAATGTTTTATTTACAAAACACATTTTTTGTAAGAAGCCAGAGAACCAATACACGGAAGAGAGAAAAATGTTTTATGAAGTATCTACTAAGGTACTGATTGAGATTAAAATAAAGAAATAAATATTTCAACAAACTCTGTTCTACTCCTGGTGGAGTGATTAGCGCGTTAGGCTGCCATGTATGAGGCCACGGGGTCCCGCGTTCAATTTATAACAGTGTCAAAATCAAAAAATATTTAAATGTGACTACTCACATTTAATTTTTAAGGATATTGGTGTCCTGTGCAATCCGAGAACTAAGGCACTCAAAAATGAGCAGCATGACCAAAAAAAATAAATAAATTGCGGTGTACCAATGCAGTGTCCTATGCACCATTAGGTGCGGATAAGGAAAACGGCTTCTGCCCGCCGCATTTTTTCGAATGTCACCAGAATTCGAGGGAAAAATATTTTTCGTATGGTGGCAGGGTCTGCATCTTAGCCATTATTCATAATATTGATTAGATCCGTGTTAATTAAGCCTCCAGGCCTGTTGAGGTTGAGATCATTAAAATAAATTAAAATAATCATTATCCTTACTTTTTAGCATAAATAAAATTAGGAGCACTCTCAGAGTGAAGACAGACTACGTTTTCGTATATTCTCCATGTAGATAATAAAATTTTCTCGTCTGATTATTTTCAAAATATCGCAGGACCATTTGCCATCAAGCCGTGAAATTTCTAGGTTTCCTCTAAGCGTCTAGAGTTCCTTTCTTCCAAAAGGTTCATATTGCGACATATTCCGTTTCCACTACACGTGCCTTTTGTTAACTGTTGTTTTGAAATGATTCCGGCAGCACAACGACCCTTCGATAAAATAACCAACTAACTAACCATTATACTAATTTTCTGAAATGGTAGACAGATAGGATGCAGCGTCTCAACACTCTGTCCTGACATACTTCCTTTGTTTCGTCCGTGTTCATACATCTTCTCATGCATGCACTCTGATTGTTCCGACTTTTCACATGACCATAAAGCACTTATCTTGCCATGTCTTTTTCGGTCTTTCTCGAATTAACAGTTAAATGTTTATTTTATATTTACGTTTCACGGGAAGAAGGACTTACCAGTGGATCTCTTCACCAGGATTGAGATACAGCACGTTATGAAGGACCACCAGGATGGATTGGAAGTGTTCCTGAAACCACTTGGAGATCACCACGATAATTGGCGGGAAATAATCTAGGGACACCAGTACACTGTAGTTCACTTTAACTGAGGAGTTTCAGGCTTTGGTTATTGGAAACGAATGTTGAGGTTTGACAGGGAGGGGATTTTTTTAATTAATAAAACAAAGAAAGAACAGTTCTTGGATTTAACAGGAAGAACCGATGTTGACGAGGTATGAGGTGATGCTGCTGCGCTAAGCGGAGCGATTATCGAGGCTGAATCCTGTAGAAACGGCGGGTGACAAATCGGGACGGATGAAGGTAGGGAACAAATTTTGGAAAGGAATCGAACCTACCTATCCCCTGAGAGTATCAACCATGACCAAACCAACACCCTTGTGTGATTTATTGCATATTTATGTTGATTTGTTTGTATTTATTTATTTCAATTTGAATATACTTCCTTTCCAACCCCTTACACAATTTTATTACACTGTTTTGTATCTTTCAATTACAAAAACATCAGTGTTTAAATTATTATGATTATGTAATAATATTGGGTATATTGTATATTTATCCGTACATAAATTACTTGAATTCCACATGTAACATTTATACAAAGCCCTCTATTATAAATTCAAAGGATCGTCTTGTGAATTTGAAAACACTTTCCTGATGATATAATAATAATATTGTGTTACATAAACTAGATACTGAGGAAATGGCTAAATGTTATTTATTTTCTACCTTGAAAATAATGACAAAACAACATGAAAACAATCTTCACAGTTTCAAAGCACATTCAATGTACTAACCTTCAAACAAGGATTCTACTATTGCGTTGGTACTAACCCACTTGTAATTTTAGAATTTTTATATTTATAATAAATTGAGAATCTATATAGGTACCTATGTACGTATAAAAATACCGTTTGCATTTATGTCGTTTACTTCTCCTATTTTCCCTTATCCACCCAATGGTGCATAGGGCACTGCATTGGTACACCAAGTGCAGTGAATCTTAATCATTTGTTTTATGAAGGCAAGGTGATCAGTCTTACATTTTGACCACACATCACATTAATTTTTTTGTTTAGATTTCAAATATTAATTTTTGTAATAAATGGCAGCCTCCGTAGCGTAATGGCTAAGACGCTGGTCTTAGGAGGATCCGGGTTCGATTCTTGGTGGAAACAAAAAAAAAAAGATTTCTCTCAAGCCTGGGTGTGATTGCTCCTCGCAGCCAGTACAGAACTCAATTCGCAGTATTCCACTCGGGAATCCTTCCCCAATCCTATATAAATTCCTTTGAAATCTCCTTCAAGCAAAACCTCATCAGATCCATTAACCTGAAACACCCGTAGGCTTCTGGCCTCCTTCGATTATACGTGCCAATTATTGTGGCGCTTCCCGGAGTGTTTCCAGGAACACTTCCAAACCATCCTGGGGGTCCTTCATAACATGCTGTATTTCTGTGTTGGTGAAGAGTTCCTCTGGTAAGTCCTTCCGTATTTCCGATCCTCGTTCGGACAAAGCCACCAGAGATCCTCGCCAGGGCGAAACCAAGCACCATAACGGAATTATAAAAATATAAATACCCTTATGAATGGAAGTATGCCAGGACAGAGTGGTGTGGCGTTTTTTCCTCTCGGGGAAATGGCGTGATGGTTAGTTAGTTAAATATGATTAATTTTAGCAAGTCAATATTGCGTTTTTGTATTTTGAATACTGATTGTTTTAAATTGATAAGCTATATAAGAGCAGCAGAATAGATGAGAGATAAGCGACTCTTCTGAAAAACATATACGGCAACGCTACGTCAGTAATCCGATTACATGACAATACGGAAAAGTTTGCTATCCAGAGAGGCGTAAGACAAGGGGACACAATATCTCCCAAACTCTTTACGCTGACTTTAGAAAATATTTTTAAGCGCCTAGATTGGGAACAAAAAGGTCTGAATATCGATGGGGAGCGGCTTCACCACCTGAGATTCGCAGATGATATTGTCCTTATATCCGAGAGCTTTGATGAGATGACTGGGATGATTGAAGACCTAAAAGTAGAATCGGCCAAAATTGGACTCAAGATGAATGTAGCCAAGACGAAATTGATGACAAACGTCAACACGGATGGAAAAATTCTACCTGTTGAAAAAGTCGACAACTATGTTTATCTTGGTCACAAAATCACCATCGGCAGAGACAATCAGACCAGCGAGGTGGATAGGAGGATAAATCTCTCTTGGGTGGCTTTTGGAAAGCTAAATTCCACATTCCGAAGCTCCATTCCCAACTCACTCAAGACTCGAGTATTCAACCAATGCATTCTGCCCGTCCTTACTTATGGCGTGGAAACAATGACTCTGACCAAGCAATCCTCCCATAAGTTGCAAGTTGCACAGAGGAGCATGGAGAGGATTATGCTTGGAATAACATTAAGAGACCGAAAAAGGAACGATTGGATCCGACGCCAGACAAAGGTCTGCGACGTGGTGGAGCGAATTGCTTGGTTGTAGTGGAAATGGGCCGGTCACATAGCCAGAATGATGGACGACAGATGGACGAAACGCGTTCTGGTGTGGAGACCGAGGAACCAAAGGCCTCAAGGACGTCCACCGATGAGATGGGTGGACGACATCAGGAAGTCTGCTGGAAGACAGTGGATGGGGACGGCGCAGGATCGGGAGGAGTGGAGACGGCAGGGGGAGGCCTATGTCCAGCAGTGGACCTCAACGGGCTGAGATGATGATGAGCTATATAATAAATCATTTATGATTGAGTTTCTCCCTAGCACCTACCAACATGTACATTACTTCATTTGTACAGAATGTGTTATTATAGTTATATTATCTGCATAAATTTTAATTGGTCTTATCCATGTACGTATTATATTTCTTTCTTGCTGTAGCTTCTAACTGAAGACAAGACATAATTAATTATCTATTCACCCGACGAAAACCGCACCATTTCGAGCGTTACAATGATATTAAACCACTTGTATTTCTACATATATTAATTCTGGTGTTTACACCAAATTGTAAAATATGCAAAGATCAAATTGCAATAAGACTATGTTAAAAAACTGCTGTTGAAATAGTCGATTGTAGGAGTTGTGCATTCTGGATCAAAATCTCTTGATTTCTACTTTTTACGAATGATGATGATGTTGCGATTATTGATGGCTTATTTTTAAAAAGGGCCATTTTTCTGAAAACTTTTAGGTGAGTCCGCACTAATCCGGAACATTCCATTTTTTTTTTAAAACCGTAAAAAACACCAAGAAGCTTTTATACATTTTTACTTTCCAGTCGTATTGCAGAAAGAAAAGGTTTTTATAATTTGTTTAAATCATTGTTAACTTAACAAACATAATTACCATGTAATCAAAAATTAAATTTCTCACCATAATATTGAAATCAACCCAATCTACGTTTTTTTTAATGAAATACGTATTCGTTAATGATATTGCTTATAGCAATTACTCAAATCAATTGTGGTTACGCATAAACCGCTTTAAGTTCAATATAATATCCTGACTTCATTATAATGTAAAACGAAAAAGTTTCTTGCATTTTAAATACAATATAAATGGTACTTATTTGTTTATTACACCAAAGAGCGTTTTCGCCTTGTAACTGGCATCCTTTAACCAGTTTGACAATGCAATTAACGAATGCTGAATGCAATTAATGAATGATCTTTGTAGACAAACATTGCTTTAAATTTGCTCAACTTCTAGATAATAGTCAATGTAAATATGTTTGTATGGAGTAAGTGTCATTAATTGACTTCAGGGGATAATGTTAGAATATGAAAGATGAATACTTGGAAAACATTATTGACAATTATTATTATACTCGATTTCTAAATAATAATAAGCCTACAAAGCAATAATATTACATTTTCATGATGAACGAAAAATAGAGAATTGATGTTTAAAAAAAAAGCTTATGATTTCCGGATAATCCCTGGAAAAAATAAATGTAGAGTAAATATTAAATATTTCAAATACCCTATTGGCTATTCGTCTTATACACATATAATCGTCATATCGTACCTAAAACTTGTTTTGATTTTTTGTTTATCGTATTGATTTAAAGGAGTCCATGGGTATAAATTATATAAATTATTACCGTAAGATAAATAGCAAATTGGAGGTTTTATCGGGATCCAACTCCCACAAAAATCAAAATCACGAAAAACGCTTAGTCAAATAGAAATACCTACCTAACCTACCTACCTAACCATCACGCCATTTCCCCGAAGGGTAGGCAGAGAGGATAGAACGCCAACACCACTCTGTCCTGGCACACTTCTCTTGCTTCCTCCACATTAATACATCTTCTCATGCACGCCACGTCGATTATTCCGACTTTTTACATGCCCACTTTCAAGCACTCGTTTTTACTTGATTATGCCATCTTTCTCGGCCTTCCTCGACTTCTACATCCAGGCACAGTTGCATCATATATTTTTTTAGCCGTTCTTTCATCATCCATTCGCTCTACATGACCGAACCAACGTAAAAGACCTTTCTTAATTTTGTCGATAATTGCTTATCTCAGCCTTTATGCATTCTGCTCTAATTTCAACATTAGTGCACCTATCATACATAGTTTTACCACACATTCGCCTGAGAGATCGCATTTCAACTGCCACTCAATTACTTTCATCCTTATTTTTCCAACTCAATGCTTCGCTTCCATACATAAGGGTTGGTACCAGAACTCCATTATGCACTGCCAATTTAGCCTCTTTTGATAAGCACTGATACTATTATGAAATAGAAATACTATTATGTAAAACCCAATTTACTAAAATGCATTCCAAAACCTTATGTATATTAAGCTCGTCAGTGTGCATCAATCAACATCGATTCCTTCCTTTTTTGTTTCTATTGAAATATCAATAATTATCTTAACTTTTTCGAAACCGATATAGTCTCCTTGTGTTTCATACCTCTACCAATACGTTGCATGACATGGTGTTAGCTACGATCCGTTGTATGTTTTAGGGTTTAAGCTTAAATTTTAGAGAAATTTACAAAGTTTTACCGCTTAGCTCTGAAAGCAACCCCTAATATTTGTGTTTTCAGAAACCGCGTGGGGGCGCTGCCGTATCTAAAATATTAATCGATATCTTAGTTTATTTAACAAGGGTGAGTGGTTTTTATATGATAAGAAAGTTTTATGGTAATTTGATATACATGGTACAACAAAATTCGTAGTATAAACCCAAAAACTGGTGAATCTACATCATATTTGGAGTCGAATGTGCTAATATACCTTTGAATTTTTTTTTTCTTCTTCGGAAAACCTTTTATAGTACCGCAAAAACTGGTGGATTAAGCAAAATTGTATGAATTTTTATTGAAATGGGTTTTTTGATTTTTTTCATAAAAAGTATTAATTTGTCTGATAAATGTTATTTGATGAAAATTTGCAAAAAATATGTAAAAAAAAACAACTTCATCAATTTTCTCAAAAAATATTGGTAAAAAAAAAAAAATGCTCAACAAAATGGACTCCAAATATGATATAGATTCACTGGTTTCCCGCTTGTACTTCGAGTTTTGTTATACGGTATGTATGTAGGTACCTAGATATTGTACGTACTTAGTACTAACATTCTACCATGAAAGGAATACTTGAATTTGAATTTTTCTCATAAAATACTTTAGTATATTGATATTTCAAATATATGTTCAATTTGTATGGTAAATACATGTAAATATTTTAAAAACATTATGAATTTAAATTTATTCACATTTTATGTCTTAATATAATATTTAAAAAAACACAAAAAAACACTGATGGAGACGGAGTTGTATTCAAATATATTTTATCTCATTTAACATTTTGTATATTATATTACACTCTCCTGGTGGTGGTGTAGTTTTAGCGTTTAGTTTTTTCTATTTTAGGCCCTACTCACATCAAAAAACTTGGTTAAAATGTCTTGAAACTAAAAGACCCATCCTACCTATATAATGATCTGTTTTTGGCTAGAAATTGCGATTGCGGTATTTAAAAAAATAATCACGGATATAATAATGATATCAAAAATCAAAATAAAATAAAACTCGTACCTAAGATACAAATCACCATATGAAAAATTGGCCCGTAGCATTAGTATACAAGGGCGGATTTATTGCCATTAAGCAATGTTCCAAACCAATCATTGTTTTAGTGATATAAGCATTTACATACCAATTTTTGTGGGAAGATGAAGTTTAAAGTTACATTCCATTTACCAGTCGGCGGATAACAGCAGTAGATATAAAGGTTTTCTGCGTCCGTTTTCTCACCTCTGTGCTCCTTATAAAGTCAAACCACTGCACTCCTAATATTTTTCTAAGACACCTATTCTCAAAACTTATGTAGAAGCTGTTTTTTCGATCACAGATCACTATCGAACGCGGTAATAAGCGACGTGATAACGATTTCTTACCATGGAGGTTTTAACGTTTTTCGCGATCCACAATAGAACACGCGTTTAAAAGTTATCGATCGGGATTATCAAACGAGCGCATCAAGTCGCGAGCCATTTCCCGAGATATATCTTCTCGCACATATCTTCTTCTTTCAATCTTTCTCGAGTGCCGTATTGCATTTAGCCGGTTCGTTCGGCAAGCAAATATTGAGAAAAGCAGTCGACATAATAAACAATCCGACACGCGCGTTGACTTTCTTGATTTGACGTTTGACGTTTTGCCGCGATATCTATGGTGTCGGCAACGCGACCGTGGTATGTATGAACGTGTAATATAACTAAATTTATATGGTATTATACGTATTATATTTATATCAAGTACTTTCAGAGTAATTGCCGGGAGAAGAGCTAGAGCCGGGTTGTGGTCTAGTGCTTAGAGCCACTGACTATGGATTCAAATCTCCAAGTTCAAATCCCGCTCCACCACAACTTGTTTTCTCCTTTCTGGCACAGTTATTTCCGACTGTTTGAATAATTTCGTCCACTCGCGATGATGTGGAAGCTCATTTTGGTCCACATCTGATTATCCTGTCCGATCCTTACACTAAGTGAAGCAAATTAGAAGCCATGTACCCTTTTGAAGTCAATATAATCTTGTACATTATAAGCAAGGCAAGTGATAAGTGCGACTGGCAACCATGTTTGAACGTCGTGGGATAGATTCCCGTGGGGGTCAAATGATATATTTATATAAAAATGTATTTCTCATAATAAATGTTTGGTTTATGATACCTTGGATAGAAACTGAAGCGTATGAGTGATCACCTTACCCTATGTGATAAAATAATCAAAATACATTGCACTGGTGTGTAACTACTACCAACGCAGTAACCTATGCACCACTAATGGTTATAGGAATTCATTAATTTTAAATAAGCCCTTAAATCCTTTATAAATGTCAGAATAATCGACGTGCGTACATGAGAGTTAATAATAATAATAATAATTGGATAACTTGTTAAGCGCCATTTTTATGAAATGAATGTGGAGAAAGCAAAGGAAGTGTGCCAGAACAGAGTGGTGTGGCTCCCTATCCTCTCTGCTTACCCCTTCGGGGAAATGGCGTGATGGTTAGTTAGTTAGTTAGTTAGTTAAATATTTATTTCATAAAACAATAACATGAAATTTGCGAATTTAGAATGTAATTAATTTAAATTAATTTACCAAAAATATTATAAATTGATAACATAGATATTTATAGAGAAATATCGTTTAACGGGAGAATAGTATTCTTATAGGACAGAAAAGGATACCGAATAATATTTTAAACATTGAATAAAGACACTCACAAATAGATGAATACAAATAATAAGGGTCTGTGTCGCAAAACGTTAAAAAATATTTATTAAATTGACGTACGCAAATTGACGTTATTATAAAAGAATTTACGACTACCGAAAAGGTATTTATTTTTTTAACTTTACGTAATATTTGAAGTATAATAGCGGGCTTATTGCCTAGTGGCAATTTCTACCAAACAATGAAAAACATTTTTAAATAATGAAAGAACATACAGATTTTATTATATTTTCCAAGCGTGCTGCCCTTAGGCTTTTTTATCCTTCCTCGTTGTGAAACTAGTAATATAACAAAAAGGTGATACTCCATTTATTACCTAAATAAGTATTTTTTTGAATTTTGTCTTAGTATTAGGTCTATATTATATTGTTTTGTTATCTTAATGTATTTAACCACCTCAACAGGCAAGGAGGCCCAATTAAAGAGGGGAACATCTTCACAAACATCTTAAGAAAATTATTTTTTTTAAATATTTTTTTTTGTTCTCACCAGGAATCGAGCCCGAAACTTCCGTATCGGGAGTCCAGGGTCTTAACTATAATATTACGCTACGAGGCCGTCAAAAATTAAGGCAAATAAACAAACCAGTTTTTGCAACTTTAAATATCTAATATCTAAAGAGAAGTATTACCTCACAGAACACCAGGGCTTGAGAAAAATCACTATATGATTGAAACTGGAACCTCCGCATGTCCGCATTAGGATCAGGATAATTTTTTATTCATCAAACTTAATGAATCAGTTTTTATTCAAATAAAAACTCAAATACATCCAAGAAATAAATTTGTGGACCTGACTTGGGTGGAAGCACGGCTACACGGGAAGGGCAGTTTGTGAGATCCATATGCTCCACTTAGGGAGCGGATATAGTATGACGATGATGAAAGTAAAAGTATTATTTAAAGAAAAAACGTTACGTTATTTTGATATCACGTGCTTATCACGTCACGATCACGTAGTTATAGCACGACGTGGTTATCATGTTACGATCACATGGCTATCACGTGACAATCACGTGGTTATCACGTAACGAACACAAAGTGATCACGTGGAAAATTATCACATATTTTTTGCCTTACAATTTTCACATGCACCTAGTGTAACGTTGAGGCTGAGAGGCTTACCTGATTGGCTCAACAACCTCAGACGCTCACCTGCATAGCTCAATCAGTTAGCAAGAGACTCACGAAAATTTATAAAAGTAATCAAGGATTGAAATACCACAGAGTTCAGAATATAAATAAAACAAAGCTATAGAAATTCAATGTGTGTAATTAAAATATAAGTATGTTTACAAGGTTAAGATGATGTGTTAGGCACGGTAAGTATATAGGTTATAATTTTGACAAGATATAATAAAGATATAATTGCAAATATAGGTTGAAAACTTAAGTAATGAATCCATCCATCGAATCATTCATACTGGAATTTCCAATTAAAAAGTTCTACGTCGAAGATTAAAGAAAAAACAGGCTAGTGTTGAGATGAACGAAGTGATTTGGAGGTTAATAATTTTAATTTTATGTAGAGGTGAAATTTTGAAGAGAGGTGAAGAATCCATGTATCGTCAGTGTGCAGTGTCCACATCAGGACATGCACGAGGTGAAGCTTTGTTAATTAGTCCTTTGAGGCATCAAATTGTAAAAATATCCTCACACGTGATCCGGAATTTCACGCGTGAGCGATGACGGATATGGGATAATATCTGCGTTCTGTGATGTACCGGTCAGCGTGTGACACTCGGTAACTAGCTGATAACTAGACACGGATCAGTGTCTAGGCCATTTTTAAATTATAATATTATGTCATGGTAATATAGAAGGGTATAAAGGGAGGGAATTAGACCTGAAAAGATTAAAGTGACTGGGCTGTAGTACGTAGTTTTGATTCGGGGATGGAAGTTAATATTAAAAAGCTATAACACTTACGATTACGTCTTCATTCCCCAGGATTTATGCCGGGTCGGCCTGAATAGAAAATAAATGCGGCCGTTCGCCATGACAGTTATTTTTGCAAGAAGGAATCATAGACGAAAAAGCTCAGAACGAGATTTCACTTTACCATAGAGCAGATTCTGTGGTAATGAAATAAGGTAGAATAAACGGGGTCAAAAGTTAAATTTGCTATTTTTTATCAGTTAAAAGGAAGTCAGGAATGTCATTCTTACGAGAGGCGGGAGAATAACATGACACTAGCTAGAGATTTACGATTACATGACAATAGCTAGACTTATCACGTGAAAGTCTCGTGGCCATCACGTGACTTTCACGTTGTATTTTATACGCTATTAGTTGAGAGTGATCTAGCCTAGCGATTTTGACATGGTCTTCTTGTATTTCCAATCCCCCGAATTCATCACAGTAACCGAAATGCCTTATTTCTTATCACTCTTTCATCACTTTGATCACCATTTTAAAAAGAAAATGTACAAGAAAATTCTTGAGGTATCTCCACTTTCCTTTAATTAAATTTCCGACTAACTGAATTTATTATATAAACATTCAAATGACATTTATTTCCCGTTTTCTTGATTAAAAACATCGCCGCAACGGATAGTTATCAATGTTCACATTTATGTAAAAATTATACTCGAATTGAATAGGAAACCCAGCTAAATAAATTCACAACTTATTTTGAAATTACCCCATGGATTTAATTTGAATATTTTTTTAATTTTTCCTTTAAGAACGGTGATATAACCTTAGTAGAAACCTCCAGCTTTCAATGACAGAATGTGCAGCAAATAATATTGTTTTATCTTTTGTTGGTATTTGATTAATTTATTCTTAAAAGATGGCAAAGTACCTAAATTAAATGCAAGGTACAGAATGTTTTAGCACAGCCACGGAAGTATTAATGGCGTTGATCAATTTAAAATTCCTGAATAATGATAAAGTACTGGATTACAATTCGTTTTGCAGCTGCAAGGCGCATGGATAAATAGAAATTCAGTTCCACACCTTTGGAAATCAATCTTCAAATATTTCCTTTAAGGTCGCAACTCTATTATAAGTAAAAGAAAACTTTTAAATACCGATTGAGGCTCGATTCTAATTTGTCTTGCAGCTACAAAGCGCAGGAATAATTTTGAAAGTCCACATTTGGAATCATTAATTTGACCAGTATTCAAGATTGTACGAAAATAAATTAATTTTACTGATCGGGGCTGGTTCTGGTGTGGAGACCGAGAAATCATAGGCCTCAAGGACGTCCCCCGATGAGATGGGTGGACGACATCAGGAAGTCTGCTGGAAGACAGTGGATGGGGGCGGCGCAGGATCGGGAGGAGTGGAGACGGCTGGGGGAGGCCTATGTCCAGCAGTGGACCTCAACGGGCTAAAATGATGATGATGATGATGATCGGGGCTAGATTATAATATTATGCTAGCCCCATTGAAATAGTTAGATTCTTCTTCAAAGGCTGACCTCTAACGAAGTATTTAATCGATCGATAGGGTCTTGATTCTAGATCTTACTGTTTTTTTTTCTTTTATTCCTGCGATATTAGATCGTTAGTGTGTTCTGCATTGTAATTCCTTGACTTTTGATTATTCTAAAGCCTGGACGCTCATTATGATACAATACTGCAATAACTACTAGATTTGTGAGCTTTTGTGTCTTTTTAACACCTCAATAGGCCATGAAGCCTAATTAAAGAGGAAAAAAAACAGCACGAAAATTCCAAGAAATCATAAAACCACCTCTGATATTTGTGATCTTACAGAATATCAAGCCCGGATCATTCAAAATATGAGTCGTAACAACCTAACAATAGAAGCTGCATTGTTAGGTATCTCGGATTTTTGGTATTTTAATTTATTATCAATTTCACAAATCCAGGCCTTTTTTGGCTAAGAATAGAACAAAACAAAATGTTTCTATCTCTCCAATTCTCAAAAAACTACATCTGACACATTGCCAAGATACTCAGAGTGCTAAATCCTTACGTGGTCACGTGTCTCGTATATACGGGGGACGGGAAAATAAATAAATATATTATGACAGAAGTCTTTATTGAGTTAGCTAGGAAGGTCCCAATGTTGACAACTGATAAGAATTATGGGCCCTGGAGGGTGTTCATCTTGACAAATCTTCCAGTAAAACTATCCCGAAGGTTTGTGTTCTATCTTTGGACAAAATATACAAGTTTTTTCTTTTGTTTTTATTTTTTTGTATTTATGTAAAAAATAACGAGAAAATATAATTAGATTCTGACGCGTATTTTTAATATTATATAATTAGGTAAATAAAAAACATATTTCAATACAATAAAAACAGTATTTTAATCCATTCTCAGTAAGGAAGATTCCCAGTATGTTGCTTATTGTAAAACTTATTGTAAAACGACTCCTCTTCTAAGAACAGGGATTCTTGCATCTTTTAGAGAGGTAGAAATTATTATGTTAATTTTTACGCTTTTTCATAAAAATTTTTGATTAATGAATGAATAAATAAATATTCATGCTGAAAAAACGTCACAGACGGCAGAATAATAGTTATTAAATGCTCATTCCAAAAAAAAATCACTAATCAATAAATTGGTCGGAAACAATAACTTTTAATTTTGAGATATTTAAAATGTTAGTATTTTATATCATGCTTGATAGATGTTTTAAAATAAAATAAAAAGATTAAGTAGTGGATATATTTTGTCATCTTCTTTGTGGTGAAAGAATAAAAAAATACATTTTTTGATAAATGAATATTAATGTCGAAATTAGAGCAGAGTGCAAGGCTGAGTTAAGCATTATCGACAAAGTTAGGAAAGGGCTTTTACGATGATTTAGTCATGTGGAGCGAATGAGTGATGAAAGAACGGCTCTGCCTACCCCTACTTTCTAGTTTTAAACTTAAAAAACAGTGAAATAAAATTAATAACTAGCAAAGCCGGAAAATGATTAGACAATTTCACAAATCGTGACTAGAGATATATAAATATTGTCACATTCCTCAAAAGTTCAGGATACCGATACCCACTGTTCCCAGGGGGCATATTCTCGGTCAGTGATAGAGTAGGGTTTTGTGTCAGTGGCTGTATGCTGGAATACGTGATATTTTGTCACCAACTGACACTAAGACTGTTTTCATCTCGGCAATACTACTTTATGTGTGATACCTTGTACTGGCACTGAAGCGTAAGACTGATCATCTTCCACCTTCGTGTAACAATTGATCAAAATTTACCGCACCTGGTGTACTAATGCAATGCCCTCTGCACCATTGGTTGCGGTGAGTGAAAGTAGGAATAGCAGTAAAATATCAAATAAATAAAAATTTACGATGCTATTGTATCTGGATGTAGAAGTCGAGGAAGGCTGAGAAAGACATGGCATGATCAAGTACAACAAATAGTTGAAAGTGTTTATGTGAAAAATCGGAATAATCGACGCGTGTGCATGAAATGATGTATGAATGTGGAGGAAGCAAGGGGAGAAGAATTCCACTCCAGCACAAGTTGTTTCCTGTTTTCTAACACAGTTGTTTCCGACTGTTTAAAAGCAGCCCCAAAATTAAAATATTTTAGTACATCATAAGAACTAAAAAGCTTCTTTTAAAAACTAAAAATAATAGGTGGGCCAGGACAGAGTGGTGTGGCGTTCTATTCTCTCAGTTGACCCCTTTGGGAGCGTGGTGGTTAGTTAGTTAAATAAGAATTGAAAATCGTTTTAAAACAGTGACAACGATACACTGCACTTGGCGCCGTGTAGGTAATGAAGTGCCCTATTCCCCATTGGTTGGAAGTAGCTGTAGTATTACACTTTAAAAACTGTGTTTTAAAAAAAAAAATTGGAAAAGCTCCCTAAAAGCTTGCTTTAATAAAAATTGGCTGAGATTGTGTGTCTTTAAGGA
This sequence comes from Micrasema minimum, assembly GCA_022494985.1. Taxonomy (NCBI): domain Eukaryota; kingdom Metazoa; phylum Arthropoda; class Insecta; order Trichoptera; family Brachycentridae; genus Micrasema; species Micrasema minimum. The sequence continues at coordinate 8,913 of JAGVSP010003110.1, read as the reverse complement.
AAATTATAACAAAACTCAAAATACATAAATAATGTTTACTTGAAAAGTGGCCACTTAACCCAGCCAATGACAGGTCATAAGCCCTGTAAAACGCTCGAATATCCATATTCCTGAATTAAAAAAAAAAAACTCTATCTCATCTCTGTAGGGATAAAAAATGAAATATATACCTACTCCCGACTTGGGATAAAATCCAGATTTGTGTACGCCACTTTACCCAGCCAATGACAGGTCATAAGCCCTGTAAAACGCTCAAATATCCATATTCTTGAATTTGATTAAAATTCTACCTCATCTCTGTTGGGATATAAAATGAAATTTTAATTACTTACTGAAAATAGTATCAAAATATCACAATTTTCATATAGAATGTTCAATTTAAGTGAAAAGGAAATGTTTAATTAAGATATTTAATATTGTTTAATTATGCTCTATTATACGAAATATGAGCTCTGGAAAATACTATGATAAAAAATAAATAAATTGTACGAAAAATACATGTAGGTATACTTCAAGTACAAAAATCGTTAAAAAGATCATTTTACAATTATTGTTAAACTTGTGTAGAAACTTTAAATTTTAAACAGTGACAAAGCCAAGCTTAAAGTTGTAACTCAATAAATAAAATACGGAAATGTCATATTTTAAGGTTCCGTAATTTTTATTTCGTGTCAATGGTAATGAATATTTGTAATTTTTCTGTGAAAAATAAATAAATAAAAATTTCTCGTAAAAAATGTTTAAAAACAGAGCTTTTTAAAATGGATTGGCCGCAAACGGATGCTTTAAAAGCACCCGTCTCCTTAATGCACAAAAAGGGTCCTGCTGAATGTGATAGTTAATGCGCAGAACCAGAGAAGTGGCTATATACTTTTTTTTTCTATTTTAGGCGCTACTTACTCGTAAATCAAAACTTCGTAATAACCAAAAAGACGCCCTGAAATTAATAGATTATCTACTTAACTAACTAACTAACTAACCATCACGCCATTTCGCCGTAGGGGTAGGCAGAGAGGATAGAACGCCATACCACTCTGTCCTGACAGACTTCCTTTGCTTCCTCTACATTCATACATCTTGCACGATACGCCGATTATTCCGACTTTTCACATGTCCACTTTCAAGTACTTGGTCATGCCATGTCTTTCTCGGTCTTCCGCGGCTTCTACACCCAGGCACACTTGCATTTAAACTTATTTTAGCCTTTCTTTCGTCACTCATTCGCTCCACATGACCAAACCATCGTAAAAGCCCTTTGTTAATTTTGTCGATAATGCTTATCTTAGCCTTTCACTCTGTTCTAATTTCGACATTTGTACACCTATCATACAAAGTCTCACCACACATTTGCCTGAGAGATCGCATTTCAACACTTCCTTCTTAAGTACGAAAATTTTTTTTTTTAATAAATCTATAAATTATAAAGATATAAATCACCATCTTAAAAAAATATTTTGAAAATTGTCCCTGTAGCCCATTGTCTTTGCATAATTTTTTACTTGGAATCTATTTTCAAACAAATTTTTAATAAACTATTTGAATGTAAACTGTGCGATTTCTGACACCGTGTACTTGTACCCCACATAAATAATCTAGTAACACATTTCGAACAGTGTACTTGTACCCCACATAAATAATCTAGTAACACATTCCCGAACAGACTACAAGGTAGAAAGTCCCATTTGCAGTGACAACTCCTTTATATGCCCTACCTTACTGCTGAACCAATAAACTGCAAAGGATATTGATCTTTATGACAACGTCTCTACAAATCCTTGAACAAAATTTAGAAAGGGATAAGAAAATCGTTTGACAGTTTTATTGTGTTATTTTTATTGTCTTTTATCTATTTTCTACCTTTTTTTACTTTTTTAGGCGTATATGCCTCCCGAGAGCCTTAACCATGCTTGCCTATTTCACAGGCATCAGGTTCTCGGCGTCCTGGTCGTCCACTGTTGACAATTCGTCGGCAGTTTGCGTCAGAGCTGCGGGACGTGGACTTGACTTGGGAGGGTGCACGGGAGCTGGCGGCCGATCGCTTGGCCTGGAGGCAGTTTGTGGAATCCATATGGATATGGTATGATGATGATGATGATGATGATATCTTGGACTGGAGCTGAAACGTAGAAGTGATAACCTTGCTTTCGTGTAACAAATTATCAAGATTGACTGCATTTGGTGCACTAATGCAGATCTCTATGCACAATTATTGGATGCGGATACAGAAAAGTAGTAGCAGTAATTTAGTTAAAAAAATGTAGTTGTTTCTTTTGTGATGTTTGACTATTATACTCGAGAAGATGCGAGAATGCAATGTATGCAAATATTTGAGTGCCATCACGTACGAGCCGGGAAAACATACATTCAAAAAACATAACTTACCTCCCTATTACATTATCACGTTCGGAACATGCGGGTTTAAAATAAACCCTTTTTTCAGGCTTTCGCTTTGCTTGACATTTCCATGTATAATTTCTTTTATAAATTTCTCCCACGAGTACATAAATCTCTTACCCTTTTGGTCCGTGGGTCCTTGGGGACAATCGCAAAGTTTTGGTCGATTGCTCCCCAATTTGACCTTAAAGCTCTATGCGTACGATAATATATTAGGCACGTTATATTGATTAGCGAATTCTTTAGTACGGACTTATCTCGTAAATCAACTGTTTTTGATAACCGCCAGTTGCAAGGATTTATCCTTAATAAATTACAAGATAATGTATATGATGTAAATAACTAGCTTAACATTACAGAATTTTATAGAAGTAAGGGTTAAGTCATCAAATAGTTACTATAAAAGGAATTAAGGAGCTTATTACAAATCTATCGCTCCACGCGACAACTTTTTAAATGTACATTATTAACTTATTAACTAACTAACCATCACGCCATTTCCCCGAAGTGCTAAGCAGAGAGGATAGAACGCCACACCACTCTGTCCTGGCATACTTCTCTTGCTTTGAGATGATTTTGTAATTATTCGTTTTATTTTTCTGCATTTCAAAAAATGTTGGTGGCCCATTTACAACGTTTTTGACTGCACAGCAATTATTAAACGAAATAACAATTACAAACAATATTTTTTACCGTTTAAAAAAAAAACCTTTCGTGTAATTTATCATGTATCTTTGTAAGTAAATATTCTTATTAAAATAAATTTAAATTGATTTTCAATCAAATTTTTCTATGTGTATATTCTATTTTTGACTATAAAAAAAAAAAAACTTTAATTGGACTTTTATATTTAACTCAACTTTCATAAATATTGGTGTCAGTTTTTGCGGTTTAAAAAAAACGCATTTTAAAAACTTGTTTTTCTGACTTTATTATATAAGTCCCTGAAGATAATATTATACGAAATTCTCTTTTCACTATTTAGTAAAACTTGACGCAAAACCCGCAGTCGTATTATAAAATATAAATAAATATAAAATTAACCAAAATAAATGTGAATATTTTTGTTGAAATAAGATGTTTACAGGGCAATATTTCTACTACTACTGCTTTCCCTTATCCGCACCTAATAGGCACTGCATCGGTACACCAAGTGCGGTGTACCTTGATCATTTTATTACATAAAGGTGAGATACCGCAATATTCCTTTGTTAAGAAGCTAGTTCTGTGAAACTGTAAAATGCAAAATGTAAACAGAATGTAACAAATCCCATTATATTTCTTATTCCGACATTGCTGAAAGTTTCAGCCCCTTGCGCTACAAAAATCCAACCCGTACAGACAGCTAAGAATTTTCAGCAGTTTTCTAGAATAACAGATCCATTGTTGTTGATCTCGCCCGGATAGAAGTTTTCCTTGTTACTTTCATTTAGAATTCTTTAACTTTTCTCTTCTGAAAGTGCTAGTCATCGGGGTGTGCTGTTTGTAACGCCCTGTAGACTCCTAGAGCAGACTTTTTATCAGCTTTTCTTTGGAATAAAACGCCCTGTTTAGGTGACCAAATTTTTTTGAAGCAATTGTTTCTACCTTTAACCCTTAGTCTGTCGCGTATTTTTTGTAACGCTAGTCGTCGGACGGGTCTCTTTAGACCCCTGAATACAACAGTTTAAAAACTTGTTAGAGACCTTTAATAGCAAGTTTTTAGATGTTTGTATAAATAAAGAAAGAAACACAATGATATAAGACAAAAATAATAGTAACTCAATGTTTGAAGCACTCACTTTGTAGTTTGTTCATGGTATTATGAAAAAAAAACAACTTTTGTTTTAAACTACTTTTTTAAAAAGCTATTCAACTGGCTTCAACCACTTCGGTGGGCGGGACATTTTTAGTTCGCCTTGTACGGACATTACTCGAATTTCATTTTCTGAATCTTTAGTTTAAGTTTTAAAAAAATCCCTGATGAAGGTCAGTAGTGTCTCCAGAAACCGGTTGGAGTATTAAATAATAAAAATAGTTTTTTTAAACAAATTTAGTTGTTTTTGAAAAACTTTTTTTTCTCATAAAAAATAAACCCTCTGGAGTTTCGCGGTCTATCACGGTGTATATATTGCTTTATGCATGTATCAAATACATGTATCTTTATACATGTATCGGGCAAACAAAATATTTTTGGATAAAAACCTTTTTCTAGAGCAGTTTACCTTCACAAAGGCCTTTGACATAAAATTAAGTTAGCTGGGCTGACTCAACCGCAGGTAGTTTATTTTTGGTAATACGACAATGAAAGCTTCAACGAATATTTTGTGTAGAGTTTTAAGCTCCTCTTAATCACTTTATGATGTCCAGGCAGGTGAAACATCTTGGTACAAAAAAAACAAAGCACAATTTTACAAATCCAGTGCTTTTTAAAACCAAATGCAAAAAGCATTGACAATTAGAACCCATAATCCTTCACCGTGTGAATTCTACGTTTTTTTGTAGTTTTGAAATAGTTTTTTACAATTTAAAAGGCACGGCGTAGGTAGAAGTTACACCAGTACAGTATATTTTGATCATTTTATGCTCACAATTTTTTTAAAAATGTAGGGTATTTTAAATATGATGTTTTTAAGCTCTTGGTTGGTAAATTATTCATTACTGTGTGCACAACTACATATTTAATAACCTTCTCTTGGTAAATGCGTGCCATTTTCGGTAACTTCCGCCCAAGAGAATCAACACTTCTGATCTTCAAAAGCCTGGGTCAGTCTGTTACGGGAAAGCCTCTTTTATCCCCCCCTGGACCGGAAATGAACTGCAGTCCCATCCCTAAGAACATTAAACCTGTTGTGTAAAGCCTGTTAGGTTTATTATTACAATTTGTGATTTTAAGGGGTTCTGTTTAAGTGTTGAAAAGTTCTCGAAACTCTGAATCGAATAATAATTGTAATGTTGTTTTATGATTCACACGTTTTTCGTCTAATTTTTAATGTTAAGGATCCATCATTTATTGACAATATTGTTAAATAAGTTTTTTTTACCTTTTTATTAGTTTTACGGTGATATATTTATGTAAATCTACATTCATTTGAATATTATGACCGCTTTAATCGATTTATTTTGCTTTGCTTCGTTCATTTTGATAATTCAACATTTTGCGGACTCTATAGTGTTACTGCAGTAAAAATAGTGAAAGAAAAATAATATTTTTCCATTAAAAGATGTCCTTATTTGTCTGATCAATTCATTAGCATACCGAGTGAAAAAGCATTAAATATCAATAGATCAAACACACTTAATGCAATAGTGAAATCAACTAATGGCATACTATTATATGTAAATGAATTGTTTCAAAACAAGTCAACTAACCTTGACCTTAGCTTTTACTCTTTATATATATCATTCAAAGTATAAGAAAGGCTTCGAAATTCTCATAAAGGCTTGTACAAGTAGGGTTTCTAATTTTCTAGTCTATTGAAGGCGTTTTGGAACTCCTGGTGATATCCATTTTCATTCCTTTCATTTATTTCCTAAGGGGATCGGAAGTTTTATTACAAAACAAACGTTTTTCGTCAACACCTGCTAGTTTTCTAACATTTTCATGCTATAGAACCGTGTCTACTTTTTTCGAAGGAAATTTAACACGCATCAATACAAAAATAATTCGTTAACTCCCAAACTACATTAAAAAGTAAAACAAAAACGTATCTTAAAACAGACAAACAATAGAACTTAAAATACTTGTCAAAGTACCTTTGCCTCGCTTTGTCCATCTGGTAGCATAGTGGTAGCGCATTTGGCTACGCATGAGGTCACGGGTTTGATTCCCGTATTTTTTTGTCAAAAAAGGTTTTTTGATCCGGGCATTTTTAATAATTAATTAAAAAAAAGTATTAATAAAAAGCGACTATGTAATACTGGCTTCTGTTTGAATTGCTAGCGGTGGACATTCGAAATTCGAATTTCATATCTGAAATTTGTGCAGGTCACGTGGTGTTAGCCAGTTCAAAAATGGACGGTATTACACGCGTGAATTTTTATTCATATTTTAATCATTTTTTTAAGAAATTAGAATTGAGTTTTTTGAAAAACTTTATTAAGATTTTTTTCTCAGAATATCATGAATAATCACCCTCTGGAGTTTCGCGGTCTCATCGGGGGAAACGGTGTATAGAGCAAAATAGTTTATTTCTGCTCGCAACATTTAAAGGTGTTTATAAAGAAAACAATTAATGGTTGTAGACAAATTGACAAAAACTGGATTATCAAATATTATTGATATCCTAACAGAGACGAAGAAACTCTGGAAATGTGGATAATAATATTTATTGGTGTCAAAAATATTTAATAATAATTAAAGTTTGGTTATTTTTAATTGTGGTTTAGTTTTCTCACACTTACATTGCAGTATGCAGATTGAAGAGTTTTACCTGATTAATCTAACTTAATTCGCCTAGCGGCTGAAACCAACAACTTTTTCATGACTTATTTTACTTCTTGTGGCTTAGGGCATTTTAATGATTTGAAAATAGACCAAACTAAAGTTAAAATATTGCATTTTCGCTGCTTAAATGTTTTTATCTATTTATAATTATATAAATTACGAAAAATAATTTATCTTTGATGTTCGAAGCACAAACTTTGTGAATCATTTTCTTAACTTTACCCATTTATCAATTTTTAATTTAAATAAATTATTTTTCAACTTGAATAAATAAATAAAATTATACACTTAGTTTTTTAATTCACCTTTTTTTATGTGAATCAAAAAACAAAGCTTTTAATTTTATTTATTTATTCAAGTTGAAAAAGAATTTGTTTTAATTAAAAATTGATAAATGCGTAAACGTGATTTTTCTAGGTTGTGCAAAATCAGCCATTTTATAAAATACCATTTAAAATTGGATACCATTTGAAAATGTTTCGAATTCCAATTTTAAATGGTATTTTATAAAATAGCTGATTTTGCACAACCTAGTAAAATCACCACCATGTATTATATTATAAAAATTGAAAAACGTGTTTACAAAATCGAGAATAGATCCCGCAACTTAAATGGATGGTAATCTTATTAAATAATGCTTCTCCACTACACCAAGCCATAAATTGCAAAGCAAATACTTTATTTTATTTGAAAAACAAAAGCAAAAAAAACTTATCACGTTCTAACATAAATACTTTTAATCGATATAGACGTCCAATTTTTTACCCTTTTCACTTGATTTATTACTCCGCTGACGAACTTAAACATCACTTCCTTAAAAAGTTCTTATTTCCTAGATTTTGTATTGCAGGGAACCAACAAGGGAATAAAGCTCTAACCCTTAAAGGAAAATTTACTTCCTAGGGGCAATTCTTCCATTTCCTTTTCTTTTTTCATTCTTTTGTCTGCCGAGTTCAACTCTGTGAGGATCCGGAAGCTTATTAGCATACCGGAAGTAAAAAATTCGCAACGGTTCTCGGAGGAAGTGAGTCCTTTATCCGGTTTGGATTCGCTGCAAATTAAATCACGACAAAGTGATTAAAAAATGCATAAGTTACCAATGCACAGTTGAGCTTTGTTGAACGAAAAACGTTTACAATAATTTTTATACTCTTCAGGTCTAACACATAAATATCAGGTACCTAGCGTTCTGGACTACCAATTCTGTCATTTTTTTAATATATTACGTCAGAACTACGGGACGTGGAGCTGATTTTGGAAGACGCAGATTTGGTTTCTCTAAAAAAAAAGATTTTTTTTTTCAATACCAGATTTCACTTTAAAAATTATACCTTGGTATAATGAAAACACCCCTTAACTATTCAATATTTTGTAAAAGTAATAATTGATGGATCGTAGTTCCCTTAGCGTTAAAGCTTTATTTTAGCATTTCAAGTGAATACAGAAAACGGAACAATACATCAATTAGTTGGAACAATACCAAAATACTTGGACAAAATTAATATTCTCTGCCTTACTAAATCATTGATGATAAAATTAGTCAAAACTAAATTTATATGGCTCTATTTCTATTTGAATTAAAAAATAAACAGACTGTATTGTTTTTTCACTGGCCCAAATTCTTTATGTTTAATACAATAGAATATTTTTTGGTGGTAACGTGAATATAGGTTTATCTTTAAAAACAAGTTGAAAAAGTTACAAAATTTATGCTTATAAAAAATGCAAGCAAGTTTAAAAATCAATTGGGTTCTTTCCGATTTTTATTTTTTGATTTCAATAAATTTATTGAAAAATTCCAATATCAAGGAATTTTTTTTTTATTTTTACGATGTCAAAAAAATTTCTAGCGCGGTTTGAAATAGCACTTTTTCAAATCGCTCGCAAAATCCTCCATTTGGCGCGCTGCAAGTCGGTGTGACGTCACAGCAAGCTCACACTACGGAATGAATTTCACGCCTTTCACGGTAGACGGGAATGACGTCATTAGCAATAACGGGCGTTCAAAATTCATTCGTATTTTCGTGTTTTTTAAAACATAAAATTAATAAATGAAAATTTTTTTCATTGTGTTTTTATATGTTGGAATTGTA
>JAGVSP010003109.1:0-22343 GCA_022494985.1 Micrasema minimum | reverse complement strand
ATTTTACAGGTTACTCGGTTTCAGGCTACGTCAACATACATGTTATATTGCTTTAACTCTTGTAGTACAACATTTCGCGGATTAGCTTATAAATATACTTATATATGTATGAACTTTAACTACAGGTATTTTGCTAGCCTAAGGCTTGTAGTTTTAGAGAAACAAGGAATTTTACCAAATTTAACATTAATATTTTAGGTAAATGAAAAATGGCTGACACATATATAGAAGGTGTCCCACGATGGGTCATGGGAAAATGATGAATTGGGAGATTTATATTACATTGTATTGAAGTATTGGCTTTCTGTAGGATTTGAATAGATTTGTATATTTTTATTGAATAGGGATTTTTATTGAAGTATTTGTATAAAATTACACATAATATTTATGTCAACAATTTCAGGCGATTATAAAGAGCTTCAAGGAGAATTCATTCCGTACAGAAAGTTGGGATTTCGATCATTAGAGGATTTGTTTGAGAAAATTCCCGGCTTTCGGTTAATCAACAAAAATGGAATGTATTTTGTGGACACAAGCGCCCCACGGGAGGTAGCACATATAACAGAAATGATATCTCGTCAAAAAGCGGCTCCTTTTAAAAAAACCTCAAAAAAATATTTACAAAGACCGGTAAGAATTCTGTTTTTGTATTAATATATTTTATGTAACAAATGATCAAGAAACACTCTCTACAAAATGAAAATGATAATTTTTATGTTGGAAAAAGATGTGATTGGCACTCACAAGGTTCTTAGTATGATTCTTAGCTTAGGTTTTAATCCTTTTTTTCTGTTTAATGTTTTTAGTTTTTACAACATAAGATTTTTCCTAGGAAGCAAGAGAAGTATGCCAGGACAAAGTTGTGTGGCGTTCTATCCTCTCTGCCTACCCCTTTGGGAAATGGCATGATGGTTAGTTAGTTAGATTTTTCCCGGGACTTTTTTTCCGAGAAAAAATATTTTGCGGCAACATTTTTTGTGCATTAATTCAGTCCAATGCAAATAGTACAGAGCAAAACATGTTTTTTTTTTTGCCTCAGTATGCCTTTTAAAGTTATAAATCTAAATTGATAGAATTTATTTTGAATTTTGCAAACTCCGCTTATTTGTCATTTCTAAATAATTGCACACTATTTTGAAATCAAACAAACAAGTTAAGTAGGTAGGTATGTATGTGCTCCAAATTTATGTTCAGAAACACCTTACTATGTAGATTTTTTAAATTTAAGCAATAAATGGGAAAAATAGGTTATAAATACTAAAATTTAAGGCATTTCCTGCATTCACAAAATATCATTGTAAGGTGAGAGTGCTCATACAGTCACAACATTGGAGAGAATGTTTAAAATTGTAATTTATTTTGTTTTAAATTGATCGAGAAAACAAATTAGAAATGCATTTTTGTTTGGATGTAATTATTGAAAAATATGCACTGGTAAATTCCGTGTTTGGAGTGCATGTCACTGATTGTAGTTTACATGATAAAATATACTACTATTACTAACTACTACTCTCCCTTATCCGCACCAATGAAGCATAGGGCACTGCATTGGTACACCAAGTGCAGTGAATCTTGATAATTTGTTATATGAAGGCAAGATGATCAGTCTTGCGCTTCAGCGCCAGTTCATATGAAACTACTATTGAAATAGTTTTCTCTCCCTAGACTAAATTATTATTTTGATGAAATTAGAATAAAAGATTTTGTACATGTAGGTAAGACGATTAAATGAGTATACTTCCTCGAAACCACATCCTGCATGGAGACCATGGAAGTCCCCCGCTAAAGTTCCTCATGCCTACGATAAACCAAAACATGTAAGTGCTTTCTTTTGTATTAGAGCATTACCCAAAAATTATGCAATTCACTCCGATTACTTACGTAAAAAAATACTGTATTTTTATTATTGATTAAAAAAATGCCATGAAGTTAATATCTAATCATGTTTTTTTGCAAAATTGATTCATCAGTGTCATTTTGATAATATACTCACATTCTGTAAATGCTTAAAACCTTTGAGTCTTCTTGTATGTCAGTAATATTATATAGAGATGAATACAATTTAAACCGCTGTCCTGATCAATTTACCAAATGTGACTTTCAGTCTCTTATTAAATTAAATTAAAAGATCAAGTACTCAACTAAAATACTTTCATAAATATTGCAAACTCCCTGTATTGCTAATATATGTACCATGGGTCCTTGTGGTATTGGTAATACTGGTAAGCATATTGTGTTTTTGTTTTGTTTTAAAAATTATAGGGTTTTTAAGCGCAATAAATATGGATGATGTTTGAAATAAATATGGATTATTTTTCAGACTCCTGTTAGACCTCCCGTAGCGCAAGCTCCAGTGGAGACCAAGAAGGCCCAAGACAGGCTCAATAATGCCAACCCAGCCCCTAAAGTTACTAAACCCCTTCCTTCAGTTATCAAGTCTGCTCCGGTTATCAAGGAAAAGGAAGTTAAAAAAGCTGCTCCGACTTCAACACTGAGTGGACTGCGCCCCGGAGATATTCTTGCCAGATCTCTCTCTTCACCAACCGTTTGTTGTTTTTCTAATTATTTTATTGCGTATTTTACAGATCCCAAACATTCAAAAAGAAAAGTTTTAAATCTAAAGTCAATTCATTTGAAAATACACTTTATCATTGATACAATTATCAGTTTCTTTAGACTACTATTTGTATTTTCACGATTCTATGAGAAAATATAAAATTCAGTGTCAATGTGTAAAAATTTCGTAAAGTGTCATAGTTTTTCTTCGCCTGCCTACTGCTGCATGTCTTTTTGATGCTCTATTCAAGTGCAATATGCATACACTAATCACTAAGTTTAATATCAAGAAGATGTACATAATCTTCACAGCTAATCTGCACTTTTACTCATTTAGTACTATTTTTTTTCTTGCAGGTTCCCTAATTTCTATGAATGTAATTTGTATTGTGACAATTTCAGACTAGCCAGAATGGTTTCAGCAGTAATTCTCAGCCAGCTGCTGTAAGTCCACTAGCTCCCGCGCCGCCAGCCGAGATGTTCCCGCCCCCACTCGTGCCCCCGTTCCGGCCTCCGTTCCCACCCCTGCCACCACACCCACAGCCGCGCGCCTCACAGCGGCTGACCGCATGAGTGCCCTACAAAACACTTTGCAAAAGTCAGAACCAATTGTAAGTTATATCGAGTAAACCGCCATACTGAAGTAAAGAGATTAAAAAACCCAATTTGTCAATAATAAAAAAGTCCTCTCTGTCATACCCATACCTAGAATTTCTTCTTTTTCATTGTTCTGTTCGATGCTGAGCGTCGTGGTCCACTGACTGCCCAGGAACAGTGCACTAATCGCCTCCATTCCTCCCGGTCCTGGGCCATATTGATTGAAGCATTTAGAGAAGACCCCGTCAGCTCCTTTATTTGGTGTACCCACCTTGCAGAGGACCGTCCTTTTGCTCGTTTTCCTTCAACACAGCCCGTGACCAAGAATTTATGTACAATTTTTTAGTATGAATGTTTTACAGAAATACTTGTTTACTTTTAGATACATTACGAACCGCCAAAAAAACAAGACATTATCGAATTGAAAGATAACAAATCTAAATTATTGAGATGCTGTCAGGAAATGGGTTTACCAGTTCCAATATATAAGACACACGAAATAAAAATTAAAGGCCGTGGACCATCACAGTATGATTGCACTGTTAAGGTAAATCTGTTGTAAAAATATTATGTCGATGGTCTTTTTTTTTTGTGATATTTTTACATATTTATATTCCCAAATCAATTGTGTTTTACAATATACCCTCAAATTTACAAAAAAACTGTAAATTTGATACTGTCAAAGTAAATGTTTAGCCTTAATTTTACTCAACATTTCTTCGTATGGGACTGACGTCCTAACGTTGTCCTGATGAATTTCATTACAAAAATATATGCTCATACCCAGAATACTCATTGAATGGAAAGGGTTAGTATTGTGAATGAAATCAATATAGTCCACTCCTTTTGTGAATTGTTCTGAATTTTGCGTAAACTGAACGGTTCGTATAAAATGAGCATAAGTTTGGTTGAGCCTAAGGTTTAAATTTTAAAATACATTTACAGATTGGTAACACCCACTCCTTCACGACCTATCCCGACTCCCAAAGTTCGATGGACCAGGCTATCGAGACTGCGGCCGGGAAGGCGTTTGTTCACCTCCAGAAAGTAATTGAAGAAGACACCCAGCCCTGTACAGAATCTAAGATGGCCATAACTAGAATAGCCAGTGTTGTGTCATTACATCCCAATGGATTGTTTGCATATACTGTACCTGCCATGTATAAGTAAGTAATAATGTAAATTATAATATTCATAATCTCTTTACAAATATTTTTTAAATGTGCACATGAAAAAGTGAATTCAATTTATCCCGAAAATCTACTAATTGACTGTATTGATTCCCATACCCAAGTATCCTATCCTCAAAATAAATACTAATTAAAACCATTTTAATAGCTTAATTTTAACATCAATGTAAATGTAGTATTAGTTTTTTAAAATATAATTATTTAGCTTGAAATAAAATTATATTGTACCATGAAATGATTTCAGAGAGCAGTACAAAGAAAAGTTGCCGAATGATTGGCTAAATTTAGTGGAAAGTTGTCCACTAATATCCAAGGAAGATGGAGCCAACGGAGTGATGATTCTGTTGCCTGGTGATCCAAATAATGCCGTAATGCTTTCTTTTATTCTCTTTATTTATAAAACTGTAAAAATACTCTCTAATTTAAATAACAGAGATATTTTGGAAAACTAAATCGATCCTAAGTTGCAGCTAAAATATATTAGAAATTAGAATATTAAATTAATACCTCCAATCATCTCAGAATTACTAAAAAAAACCACAGTGAAGATAACAAAAACTGCTACTGCAAATAAAATAATGTTTTTGAAAGGTTCATCTCAAAATAGACTTCTGGTTTGGAAATACACAATAAGTCTAATGAGAGCAATCAATATACTAATATTATGAATGTTTCAGATTGTGGAGACATCCTCTAACTGTTTGAGTGAACGTGTAGAACGTGCTTCAAGTCCCGGTCCATTGCAGTTCCCTGAAGACCACTTGTGGAATGTTTATGTCATGTCCGCCCATTCCACTGCCGAGATTTGGTTACGAATAATTGGCGATAGTCACAGTGTAAGCTATTATATTGTGTTTACATAATTGTGAATTTCATTTTACCTCGGATGTTCTAATATAACTGTTAGGAAAGGTGTTATGTATTGGTACCATGTATTGCAATGGTTCTGGCACTAAATTCTCACTACAGAGGTCCTGGACTGGTTTCCAACTGAGATAACGACAATTTAATAGTGATATTTTTAAAACTGGTCTTTAGTGTTATAAAGCGTTTCCATGGATTTTTATTTATTTATTTAAAACTTCATGTACAATTACATAGCAAAAGTACAAGGGCGGGCTTATTGCTTTTAAGCAATATCTTCCAACCAACCCTTATTATTTATTATTATTATTACAATTTTTTTTAAATAGCGTACATTAAATAAAAAAGGCACTCTAGTATTAACATAACATATTCATACTTTATCTATACAATATAATATTATTACACACTTACATCATACGTTTTTTATCACATAAACCTTCACTTTATTTTTGAATTTTGATAATTTTTTTCACTAAATATTTTTATAACTTAAGAATATATTAAAAATTTCCAGTTATGTTAATTTTTGTCGTCGGTTTGATTCATAATTGATTCGTAATGAAGCCCGCTAATCTCTAGAAAATCCTTACATCCAAGTTTCATTGTATTGTTTTTGTTTAGGAGATGTTTGAATCTCTTACAACGGACATGGAACATTACTTCACGAGTGAGGAGAAGGCAAGCAGCAGTATAGTGGAAGGGGGATGGTACGCGGTGAACAGCGAAGACTGTTGGGTGAGGGCCCGGGTACTGAAAGTGGACCCGCAGGCTCGCACCGCCGTGTGCTTCTTCGTGGACAGTGGGGATGAGGAGGAACACCCCTTCCAAGCCTTTTACGATCTACCGCAGCAGTTCCTCACCTTGCCACCTCAGGTAAAATCTAATTACATGATTGATTACTTTGTCTGCTTTCCGGTTTAATTTCATCTCAGGCTTCAATCCCAATTTCTCTTGTCCCCATGGTATAATGGCTAAAACACTGGGTTCTCACCACGGAGGTTCTGGGTTTGATTCCCTGGTGAGATCACTAAAATTATAAAATATTTTTCTCAAGCCTCGGCATTCTGTGTTGTAATCTTCCTTTATAATTGGGACCCCTCGCTCCATGTCCTATTGAGGCTGTAAAAAATCAGAATCAATAAAAAAATAAAAACAAAAATTTTCAGTTTACGTAATAATAGTATGGTGATTTCCAAACTGTTAAAAATACGGTTATATGTATTGTTTTTGTTTATTTATCCTTTCAGGCAATTTTGTGTAAACTCGGAGGATTGGAAGAATATGCGTTGGCTGGCGAGATTGGGGGTTTGAATGTTTACCTGTCCCAAATGGTAACAGGAAAAGTATTAGTAGCGGAAGTTCTACAGACTGCCGAAGACAATTTGTCAGATGACGCAACACTTTCCGTTCTGTTGTTTGATACTTCGACAGATGTCGATGTTAACATAAACAAAGAACTTCTAATAAGGATGAGTCAACGGGCTAGTTCTCCAAAACTGTCGTCAGTAAGTAAATGTTCAAAATGTTTCATTCCGCAGCTAATTAGTAGCGTTAAAGGTATTCACTATCCTTCTACTTTGACTCTTCCTGGTGGATTGAGTGACTTATATTTAATGAAAATTTTGCACAGAGCTTTTATTTTCAACTTTTGGCAGAGTATTAACTTATTACCTTTTTATACAGGAGTACTCGGAAGTTTATGTGACGGACATAACATGCGCAGGGAAAGTGTGCGTGCAGATCCACGATGACAACTGGAAGCTGCTGCAGCATATGATGCAGCAGATAGTCTCCGGTCCCTTCCCCAAGGAGGCTCTGCAGGAGTCCTTTGGACCCCTCACCCCGACACCCAGCGTGTTATATCTTGTCAAGTCATCCAAGGGAGAATGGTGAGCTAACTATGTTCATAATTTTGGTTCTTTTGCATTACATAAATATTGTACAGTAAAATACATCACAAAACAAATCAGATTAGCTTGTCCCTTTAACACTTTCCAGTCCGTAAGTTTATACGAGTGCTAAGTTTATCTGGCCGTGTCCGAACCGTTCGTGATAAAACTGGCTGGCCTACTTTATATTGAAATACTCCATCCGGCCGGAATTTTTTGCAGATACATTCATAAATTCTTATTTGTCATCATCCCATATATTGGAATAATTTTTTTCGACTTGTATTAGAATGATTTTTTATTTCTGTTTTACAAAAATTTAATAATACATTTGCGGCTTTTTTTTTATCAATACCATTGCACTAAAAAACATAATTTAAAAAAAAAGCATAATTGTTCTGTTTTTGCGAATTTTTTAAGCATTCTTAAATAGGGACATCACAGTGAAAGTTTTAAAAAATTGACATGTTTTCATCCCCTCTTGCCAGTTTCCTTCAGTCTGAGCCTACCCCTCATTAAATCTTGCGGGCCCACATAAGAATTCCAATGCTCGCCATATAAAAATGGTTGATGAGTAATGATTTTTTGTGTGTATGCTATATAAATATCACTTGTCATTAAACTTAACATCACACAGACAGGATTCATGATTTCATGAACCCGATCTGTGTATGGGCTCGTCCGATTAGCTGAGAATGTCAATACAGAGTCAATGCTCGGCCAGATGAAGATAGAAGATGCGTAAATTAAAGGAGAATTTCATACCGTACAGGGCTCGGGCAAGGAGTGGAAAGTGTTAAAATAAAACATAGTATAAACATTGAATAAATTACAGGAGAAGAGCTTTCCTACGAAGTGGTATCAGCAATGATCATCTAGGTGATCCTTATGTGTTTGTACGATATATTGACTTTGGTGCTACAGAGAGAGTACCAGTTAAAGATGTTTTGCTGCTAAGAAGAATATCCGAGGCCTTGAACGAATTTCCAGCTCAGGTATAATAATTACAAAATGTTGTTTATTCTACCAGTATACTTGTCTGGCAGAATCCAATTTTTTCATTACAATTTCCAAGCAACATATTTGTGGTTTTGACACTAAATAAAATTATAATTTACGGATTTCTCATGTCATATTGTAATTATGTATATATAATATGTATTATTGAATAGAGTGTTTGATTTCAGGCTCTTTACCTAACCTTGCACAATGTAGGAAATATAAACACGGAAATGATTAGGAAAGTAAGTGACTTGATACCGGCCAATGGTTCTGTACTGTGTAAGCAAGTCACTCCCGGCAGTCCGGTGGTGGAGCTGTATGTCAGAACTCCCCCCCACAACTTGCTATGCAGTATCAACAACACCCTCAAGATGGAGAGAGACTTATCGCAGTATGTGTTTATTTATTTATCTGTACATATACACCTGATGGGTACATTTATTAAGTTACATTACAAATAATACATTTGGGTATTACGATGAATATATTTCTAAAAACAAGTTGTAAAAAGTTACAGAATTTTATCAAGTGTATTTGGATTGTTTTCTACAGTTTGGCTTGAATATATTCCACTCTTTATTGGTATAAAAGTCATATCTTATGAACAGTTTACTAAAAGTAAGTTATCTTTTTTCCTCAGTTTGAGCATAAATGAAACCGCTAAGGCTGAATCAACAGAGAACTTTAAAAAAAGGGAACGACTTTACCCAGGTAAAAGTGTAATTACAGAACTTCCTCCTAGAAGAGGATCTGAGTCTCCCACGGAAGGAATACCCCACTTCACTATTCCAGAAAAAGGAGATTATTTCAATGTTCAGGTCTCTATGTCGGCAAGCCCTTGGAACTTTGTAGTAAGTTTTTGTAATTTGATGTTGTTTTCCTAAGAATCCTATAAATCAAGGAAGCAATTCAGTACTGTGATGGCAAAAGGTTATATCTGTCACACGCTATTTTACAGGAGAGTGAAAAAAATCTTTCAAAATCGGTTAGGTAGGATAAAGATGATATTATAAAAGATAATTCAAGGATTATATATCCAAAGAAGCATGGTTTGCTTGAGTCTCAGCTTTATCCTTTTGCCACATCAAAGAGACATGGAACATGTTTAGAAAGGAACTTGAATAATTAAAAAAACTGCAACTATAACCATTTGCCATCACAGTATCGAATTAATTTATCAGCCTCCGTAGCATAATGGTTAAGACGCCGGACTCACGAAACGGAGGTTCCAGGTTCGATTCTCTTTGAGATCACAAAAGTAAAAGTGATTTTTCTCTAGCCTGGGTGTTTGTGATTTTATACCCCTCTATAGTTTGAATAAATAAATAATTTTTTAAACAACATTTTTGAAATGTAGACAAATTACTGGATTATACCCACGCTGGGCTGATATCAGATATTATTGATATCCCAACAGAGACAGAGAAACTCTGGATTCGCATTCTGGATTCGAAACATTCATTTCCAGAGTTTCTCTGTCTATGTTGGGATATCAATAATATCAAATAAAGAAATATTTAATAAAATAATTAAAGAAGTAATAGTTATTAGTATTGCACTTTATCACATAAATGGTTAAGCAGTGATGGATTCTGATACCTCTATGTGTCTATGTGAATAGTAAATATGGTTTCGGTTTTTTTAGAATTTTAAGAAACTTCCAGGAATGGCTATTAAAGCTAAACTATTTGGTAAGAATTATGTTTTACCTTTCTTTACAAATATTACATATTTCTAATATCTAGTAATACGCTTTCCTGGGGCAGAAAGACCAAAAAAGATTGTTCAAATATAACATTGATTATGTACTGACCTCCAATATTTTAATATTTAATGTTTTAATATTTAATATTTCAATATTTTAGGCGTCTCTCCGAAGAACCAAGACTGGTCTGTTGAAGACTGTTTGAGGTTCCAGACGTTGGTGGAAAACCAGTGTTTCGTGTCGGTGGTAGAGAGTGTAGAACAAGATCCTCTCCACAAAGGAGAAGTACTCTTGTTACTAGACTTGGTGGACACATCCACCTCCGTGGACCTGTACCTCAATGTGCTGCTTGCCAAGGAGGGCCGCGCTATACTCACTAAGTGAGAGATCTCGCTCGCATTTCAAGAACTATTCTGGAGTAGTTCGGATAGGTTGGGTCGAGTTCACTGTAATTAACATAGCTCCTTATTTATCCTCATGTCTTGTCAGTTTCGACGTTCTGGTAAGCGAATCAGAATATTGTATATCTTATCGTATCTATATTTTAAATTCGAAACAGTATTGGTGTTGTACAGAATATTATACACCCAGTAAAAAATGTAAAATGCTTGCAGTTAAATTTGTGCTCTTATTTAAACGATGTATGTAGATAGATACAAATGTGTTTCTTGTTTATTTTATGGATTGCAAACTGCTGTTTATATTATTTGTATCAAATAATAAAAATATTAATAAAAAAAATTCGAACAAAACTTGGAAGTTAATATTTTTATGAATATTTATTTAAATGTATGGAATTAAAAAAAAACCTTACTTAACTTAGTAATATATTCATGGTTATTTTGTTATAAAACATGCAACATGTAAAACATGAAACTTTTACCCTATTTAAATGTTACCCAATTTTTGTAATAATTTAGATTTTTCATAAAATAATGTTACATGCTTTTTTATCAATGTTTAATAAGTTAACAGGTTTTTGTACATATTAGGGAAAGTGTATCGCAGTGCGTATCTTTGCTTTATATAAAAATCTAATCTTCTTGGTTGTTTTGTTTTGTTTATATTCTAATCCAACCTGCATGGTACCGACTAAACATACTAGCATGTATTGTTTGAAGATATTTATATTATTTCTAAATATCCAATCCAATCTCCATCGCTACAATCCTTGAGTGTCCTGGCCTTGTCCAAGAAACTTCTCCTCTCGCGCCTGTCTCCGGCTATTTCTTTCCAGTTTCCAATGTCCATGTGGTGTTGTTCTTCTCATGTAAACTTTTGTAATCTATTTTCAACATAGAGTAGTGCCATTAAATAGTATAGATTCATTTTTATTTAAATCATCTCATATATTTAGAAGAAAAAAACTGTTGTGTGCATAATTTTTTTTAAATATCGCATACAAGACTGATCAATGAAAGTATAATGTATAGGTTTTTAATTTTTGTAATATTAAAAAAACTTGTTTCTTGAAAGCAGGTAAATAAGTATTGGTAAAAATCATATTCAACATAAATATGAACATATTATGTACGTTATTATCTCTGTGTATACTCAAAGTCACATAATATTTGCATTGTAAGCAAAGTGAAAACCAAAAAAATATTTTGTTTAATACCTACTATTTTTATTTTCATTTTATATTAACTAAAGCCATAGTCAATTGATAATATAATATACTTAGTTTCAAAAAAAAATGTAAATTCCTCTTAAAGATGTTTTGTGAAAAAAAAACTTACGCAAAGGTCGCTTAATCTACTGAATGTTATTTTTTTGTATATGTTTATTTACTTCTATAAATGTTATTGTAATTTAATATTTCAAGGTGTAATTTTCCTAAATGCAAAACCCTTGTTAGATATTTAGTTGAAACATATTACAGTTATGCTGTAATTTTATCTTATTTAAGTGCATAAATCTAATATTTGACCTAATTTATCTATACATTGTTAATTTTAATCTTTATTTTTCTAAGACTTTCAAGTAATCTAGCGTTGCACAACTTTTAAAGCCAAATAAACTTTAAATATTTTTATGCTGAATAGTCAAATAGCCATAATTAATTATATTATTATTATTTATACTGCTTACATCATCAACTCAAACTAAAACAATATACCTAATATCATTAAACCAACTAAAAGGTCTGCCAAGAATTTTCCAAAAGCACATAATTGACATTGTAATTTAGTGATGTACAACTTCTTTATATCTCATAGTGAAATTCTGATTTTCAATATTTCTTGTTTCTAAAAAACATGATTATGACACTAAGCTACTGACATCTGAACAGAGACAAAAAGTTTGTAAGGGAGTAATGATATCATGGCGTTTACAGGGCTTATGACCTGTCATTGCCTGGTTAAGTGGCCACTTGATGTATTACAACATTCCCCATTTTGCCTAGTATTTGATATCCATATCTGACAAGTCTTAATAATTTTATTTTTGTACATATTTAAAAAAATCCTTTTTTAATGTTAATGTTTTTTAATGTTAATATTATCCACGCCCCTTTTACATTGCACAATTCATATATGTATTGTAAATAATAAAAAATAGGTTACTTTTAAGTTACTTCATTGAGATTAAGAAGATATTTTCAACAGTTTCTTTTTCTTTTATAAAAATTCCTAGCATTGTTAATTTTCTTATGTTTGTAGTATGTTATCAGCAGTTTCTTTACATAGTTTAAACAATTTCTAAATTTAAAATACTGTTGTTATAAATAAGTTGTTTATATTTTTCATATGTTTTAAATGTTTAAATAAATTATCTTACATTTATTATGCTGACTTTTTATTGATTCTAGAGTTTTAGAAGAATTTTTATGAAATATTTTTTGTCCTATCCGCTACAGGGGCCTTAGCGCAGCTACGACTTTTCAAATTACGGATAGGCAAAATCGCTAACATCATTAGGTACTTTCGATTTTGTCTTCATACAAATTCTTTCACAAATGACCAAATGAAGTTAGCGATATCGCATATTGGAAGTTAAAAAAGTAATTCCATGATATAGGGGTACATTTACTCCTCCAATTGAAAGGATACTCCCTCACTTCCGGTTTCATGTTTCATTTTTTTAAATTTTAGTTTAATCACCAGAGTCTTAACTATTCTAGTTTTCAAAATCACTGGCGAACGAGTGGAGGCTATTAAATTGGAAAAAAAAACTGTTCTGGTGATTAGAAATATTATTTGAAGTATTACATTTAGTTACACATTACATTAATAAGTCATTAACATTATTTTGTACATTACTATATTTTAATAAAAATAATTTAGGATAAGTACGATATTGGACAGCACAATAAAGATTGTCTCAATTGACAGCAGCAATGCAAACAAGTGAGTAAACTGCATCTAAAAGATATTTATCGGTGACCAACTATAATGATTCGGTTTATGTTTTAGTTAACTTAATTGAAATTAGTTTAGATTTCATTTTTAGCGGACACCACAACAGAAGCCAAATTTTCATTTCAACTGAAAGTCTTGTTTCAGTCGATCAATAATTCATATATTTTTGATGGAGAAAAGAAATTTAATGATATAAATTAATATACTAATATACTCAAATAGTTCAATTTCGAGGCTACTTTTAAATGGTCGGAAATAAGTGTGCCAGAAAGTAGAAGAATTGTGGTGGAGCCGGATTAAAAACCTAGGAATTCCAGAGTCCGCCACTACCACTGCACCACAATGTTTTATATCTGATTTTTTTACTTTAACTAATGTCGCATTTTCTGTCAAGATGGATTAGTTCACAGCTTATTGCTGGTAATATTATTCTGCCATGATCTTCCCGTGTATGTACTGTCCACGTGATGTCAGAAGGTGCCGAAGTCCCTCCCCAGCTGGCGCTCCTTGGCCGTTCTCTTCAGGAGGATTACGCACACCACGAGCAGCGCCACCAGCGCCAGCACCAGCCCCAGTAGCGTGTACATGGCGTGTCTAATGGTATCGTTCCCATCTGAAATAAGTTCAGGATTTTATACACTTAAAAGAAAACTGATCTAGCGTCATTCGAGGGTTACAAATAGTGGCTGGGTTCTACAATCTAAAAATGTTATGCCAAAGTACAAAATATATATTTTTTTTTTAACATCGCTAACAATCAATGTAATCTAAAAAACCGACAAGTTTGGAATGGGGAGACATTGGATATCTGAAACATGTATTACAAATATTGTGCTTTATTGATAACACAGGTCTTTTTTTGGCATGGATCATGCTATTAGCTATTAGTTATCCCTTCTTACAGCACTGTTTTCTAAATCTGAAATGAAGCCTTCGCACCCTAGTGCGACATTTTAATTCCCATGGGACTTAAAATTAAATAATTTACTGGCTGCAAATGACATATTATGTGAGCTTTATCAATATCTCATTTCAGCGTTTTTCTGGTTGTAACTTCTTTTAGATGCATATAATATATGTAGATAAGATATTTGCTAATACTACTTGTAATATAAATGTATTTATTTTGACAATATTGATACTTAATAATAACTACTTTATGATTACCCAAACTTAACAAATTCTGCCCACATCACTCTCATTCTTTTGCTAAGTCTCTCTTCTTGCTGTGTTAGTCTTCTCCGTGTTAACTGTTGGAATAAAGTAGGTCCAAACAGAAATGGAAGATCTGATGTATGTGCAGCACCTGGTAAAGAAATATTTTGTATTGCATGTTCATATTTATATCTTGCATCTAAAATTGTTATGGTAGGCTTTTATTTACTTAATGTTGACAAACCTGTTACGTTTAATTGTTTCCCATAGAGATCAACACCACCATTCTCTTGAAACTGATAAACATATAGCGGTTTTGAAGTTTTTACGAGAAAAGAAAGTAGTTTTTCATGTGGAGCTTCAAATTGACTCTCAGAGTATAAAGACAGAAGTTGTTTGAGTAAACCCCAGGAATCTCCTTCTTTAGATCGGTCTACATATTGCCATTTAATTATTTCTTTGATTTGTTTAGCATTAAGGCTAGAAGATAGTTTATACGATGCCATTATATTTGGTATCGCTGTGTAGTCGATATAGTGGCGAAGTTGATGATAACCTTGACGAGCCAAGTCTTGCCAATATTCTGTAACATAAATGAGTAGTATAAAACTAAAATTACAATAATAATGCCATTTTCCCAAAAATTTATGTATTTATACCGTATACCTATTGAGTCGGTTGCTTCTAGGTTGGTGAGTCCAATAAGAATCGGTATCTGATGGAAGTTTCCAGATAAAAGTGCCTGAGTTGGAATTATTGGAATAAAGCGATCTTTTTCTTCTAGGAAGCTGTCTACTATCGGGATCATGACATCTGTCCAGTTACCTGTCTAAATAGATAATTAGTAAATGATTTTATTATAACTGCATTAATGTAAGTATTTTTTAATTTGTTGAACTTACTTGATACTGAGTTTTAAACGCTTTTAGAATATCATTGCTGGATTTTTCTCTCAGGCATAAAATAATTTCTTTAGGAGAATCAAAGAAACATCCCAAAATGGATGCGATAATTCTAGAAGGACGAGTCACATCTCTTTCAGCCCACAGTGGACCCAAATTACTGGACATTATAATGGCACGTGAAAACAGGGCTGAAAAACAGTAGAAATTACAAACAGAAATATAATCTAGTTGTTTTAGAACCTCATTCAGTCGAGTTTATTTTGAAGATGTTGTTGGGTCTAAATAAGTAAAGATAACAAGAATTTGATATCTCTATAAGATTCACTAACCTTTCAATGTTTTCCCGAACCCACAGCATGGCGAAGTATTGATCTAGCAAGCCGAGGTTCCCTCGAGCCTCCAGAGCTCCAAGGCAGAGGAATCCGAAGACGTTCAGGCGGTAGTTGACGCTCACCACCACCAGTCCTTCGGCTGCCAAGTCCTGGCCTGGAAGGTCCAGGGGACCGGAGCTGGACCAGTCGCTGTAGAACACTATCACCACGGGGAGTTTGGTAAAACGCTGCTCATTCTAAAAACATCAATTGAGAGTGTAATGTGTGTTAGTAACCCCCTAAGTAAGTGAGTAGTGTGTTAACCCCTTTAAAGAACTGTGCTAAAAAGTTCGGGGGTTAAAACATAATGAATAAATAACAGAAAATTTCACACAGTTACTGAATAAGTGTAAAAACACTCATATTAAATTAATAATAAATCGTTCAAACTCAAATTCTTGTAATTCTTAATTTATGAACCGGGTTGTAGTCTAGTGGTAGATTCGGAGACTCCGAATTAGAATCACTAGGTTCGAATCCCACTCCAGCACAACTTGTTTCCTGCTTTCTGGCATTCTGGCACAGTTATTTCCGACTATTTGAAAGCAGCCCGAAATTGAAATATTTGAGTATATCATAAGAGCTCAAATGTTTCTTTTTATTAAAATAAAAAGTGATTTTTTCAAGCGTTGAATTTTAAAAAGTACTTTCCGCTCTGTTATTGAGTTTTCTGGCCTGTTAAGGCATTAAAAAGAAATCAGCAATATTGCTTACAGGTATATGAGAGTCATTCATTTCTTGGCATCTTGTCCACCTCACTTTATTATGAGATATTCACAAATAACGTACATAGACCCTGTGATGGCTTAGTACTAGACAATTTTTAAAGCTATACTGACTGCAAAATACTACATTTTAATTTTTATTGGCCCTTTAAATAAGCTGGAACTTTGCATATTCAGTTCATCTTTCATTGGCCAAGATGCACATTGAAAATGAACGACTCGTATTAATGTTTCCTACATCAGGCGCCCAGATGTTGAGGAACAGGCAATCTTCGCTGTGCTTCCGCGATGCTGGAGTTCCACCAGGTGACGTCTGCTGCAGCTGGAGGCATGGAGGACCAAAGTCTTGAGCAAACAAAGTGCGCTGCCATCCTTTGTGCTTCTCTGGAGGCTTCAATAAACAATCAAACTTATCCATTTTATGATATTTTCAGAGCGTTTAAAATCATTGTCGATGAATGCTGGATATTATTGCGGAAGGATTGTTTGCAATAAAATATGGAGGGAAAATAAACTGAGGTAGATGACGCTTACATTTATCAGACGGAGAAATTATCTGATAATAAAAAATATTTTTACATCATTTAAATTGACGGCGTTAAAATGTATGTAAAAATGTATCCGGTGCCGTCAATTTAAAAAAAAGTTACATTTTCTGAGAAATCATTATATTTGTTTTCTGTCATATTTAATCGTATTGCATATAGACTATAGACTATATAGAGCATAGTATTTAGCAAAGTCAAAGTGAAAATTTTTAAATGACTCTCCTGCACAATTAGATATAGTGACTTATACATCTTTACCAGTTGGTAAGTTTATCTAAGCAGACAGGAAGAATAAATATACATACAAATAAAAAGTATGTACTATGCCAGATTTATTATTATTATAGTGATTCCTCCAAGGTCCAGGCAATATCGTTACCATAATGTTAAAAGTTGGCAAGTCCATAATTTAGGTAAATGGAGTTAGCGATGAATTTTGTGTTAATAATTTGAAAGTCCTTTGTTTTCAGGAATATTCAGTTTGGAATTTAACTTATCAAATATCGAAAGTACAAATATTCGTATTATTTGTTTATATTACGTAAAGTACGCTACTTCGTCTATGTAGATACATAATTTTCATAAGTGATAAACTTTTTAATTGTTTTAATAGAAGCTACATAATATGTAGCAGAAAGAATTATTTTGGTTGGTTGGCCTGTTGTAATTACCTATATTTAAATAACAAATAGGTACCTACCGCAAACCTTAATCTTCCTATCGGAGGAGCAGCATATGGTATCCCCAAGAATGCATCTATAGGAATTCTCGAAGATTCTGGATATATTTTCACCTGTTAACAGAATACAAATCTGAATGTAATATCTATATGTTTTTTATATCTTCTTTCTTTCGTGTGGCTACGTCCCGTTGGATAATGCCTTCTCTTGGAGCAGCTTCCTCCACTGCCTTCTGTCCTGGCAGCAGATGTCCAGTCCGCGATTCCTACTTTGGCTGCGTCTTTCTGGACATTGTCGCACCATCATCTTCTTGGTCTTGTTCCCCGAAGAAGCTGACACAATGCCATTTGATTATACCTTTGAGGAGGCATTCTTTGGCGGCCAATATTTTAAATACCTACCTACTAAAAATGAATATTGTACGACTAATTTTGAAATAATGAGAGAAAGGACGGAGGAGAGGACAGTCCGCAGCATGGTGTCAAGGTGTCATGGGCATAATTTAATATACATTGATAACAAGTCATTTCGCTCACCCCCACAACGGCTCCCTGGTTGATGACGACAGCAGGCTCCTGAGCCGCCCTGGCGAGGGAGAGCAGGCAGGAGCAGGCCAGGAGGGGGAGGAGAGGATAGTCCGCAGCACGGTGCCAGGGTGCCACGGCTATCCATGATAATGAATGCCACATAACAATTATATCACCTGAAATAAAATATTACCATTTACTGAGAAAACCGATATCAATACACGAGATTCCTAATTACAAAATAACTTGTTTTTAAATATCCACAATTCTCCACATTCATACATATTCTCGTGCACTCATGCCGATTGTCTGACTTTTCACATGACCTCTATGCCACGTGACCTGCGGCCGCTTCTCCACACGATTGTGTTCCTCGATTTTCTCCCTGGAATTTAACACTAGAGCAATGATTTTTTCACAAGTTTTAGATATCGACCAAAAGTGTGCTTGTATCGTCTTATTTTTACAATAAATTATTTCTTTAACAAAATCACACCATGAATACTCATTTTACAGGGGCCGAAAATTGTACAGTTTCTTGTTCACAAAAGACACGCTAAATATGTATATTTTTTAAGCGCGATCGTAAGATATTATCGTATGTTTGCACACAGGGATATAGCTAATAATGCAAACATGTTATTGGTTTTTTAGTTTTTAAAAGCATTCAATATATTAATATCTACTTAAAAGTTTACATAAAAAACATTAACTGTCAGGCTGACCTGACAGTTGGCTGACCAAACGTCGCGCCGGAATATCATTTTGAAAACACTAAAATTTCGAACGAAAGGTGAAAAAACTTCAACTCATAAAAGTAAACTTTTGTAGAATAGCAAAAATGTGATTTTATTTTGAGACTGGATTAAAAAAAACAATATTTCGACGAAGAATCTTTCCTTTATTATTTCTCATACAGAAATGTCTGTGTGCATGGGAAGTTGTAAGAATGTGAGGGAAGCAAGGGTAGTGTGCTAGGACAGAGTGGTGTGGCGTTCCCTCTCCGCCTACCCTTTCATAGGGAAACGGCGTGATGGTTAGTCAACTAACTAGTTAATAAAATTACTCATCTATACATAAAAAAACCTTATAAAAATTATTCGTACGTACATAAGTAGGTAGGTACTTACAGTCAATAGACCCTTATGTAGGTAAAGGAATCCACCTCTGAGAACATTATTTTTCAATCATCACATTATAATTCACAAAAATTATTAACTTCAGTTATTTCACGAAACACTCTAGTAGTATTATTAATTTTGAAAAAGTGTTAGCATTTTTTCAAAACATTGAATCAATGTTTCACATTTCGAATAACTAATAATTCAATTTTGACCCCGGTACACAGTAATTTCAGTAAATTATAGCGATTGTAATTGAACTGTAAAGGTTTATTGATTTGCGCGGGTATAGAAAACTCCAGTAAAACAATGATGGTGAACAATAACGTGTAATATTTACAAAGAACAATGTTGCACTGAATGTGTAACAGGTAATGGTAACTTGCCTGCGACATCTCAACTTATTCCCAGATCCTAAAACTTTATATTAATTCAATATGTTTTGTGAACTAAACACACTTCAACAATTTTTTTAGTCGAGAACGTTGGACATCAACGATTGTTTTACTTTAAAAAAATAGTTTTTACCGTTTGTATTTCTCAGGATGCATTGCATTTTTTGCCATCCAAATAATTTATTTAAAAAATAGTGGCCAATTAAAAAAAAACTTTTGGCTGTCTGTAAAGTCGGTTTTCGGACGATAATTTTACGTGATAAGAAAACAT
This sequence comes from Micrasema minimum, assembly GCA_022494985.1. Taxonomy (NCBI): domain Eukaryota; kingdom Metazoa; phylum Arthropoda; class Insecta; order Trichoptera; family Brachycentridae; genus Micrasema; species Micrasema minimum. The sequence goes on along the minus strand of JAGVSP010003109.1, from coordinate 2,477 downwards.
TGATGAAAAATAGCATACTTTTATAAATTGAAATGAATTATTATTACTGATTTATCATTATTTTGTATATTATAAAAGCAGGAGTTAATTGAAAATTACATTTTTTTTCCATAATTTTTTTTTTCTCTTCGTGTGCTGCTGCTGTCTCCCTTCTACTCGGACGCATCGGCCGATGGAGTGGAAGAGAGATAGATGCGTCACAAACCGAACGCTTAGGCCGATCGTGCCTATCTATCGCTTGTTCCGCGGTCTCGCTTGCACACTCGGCTCAGGCGGAACGTGACAATGAGTCATGCTTTTTAGTGTGTGCAGCCGGCGTTCATCGATTTATTAGACGTTATCACGTCAAAAAATATTTTACTGCGCTATGTTCATTCATTGAATCATGTTTATAGACAAACAAACAAAAGTAGAGAAAGGTCCTATACAGGAAAAGTCTTAGCGTAACACTGATATTATGTATTTTTTCATGTAAGGACATCTTACTTATATTTTTTCAGAATCCGCTCCTTACGGGGAGCGTACGATGGAGAATAGATTCCATAATTTGTCTCTAAGCCAGTTGATAAGTATAATTACTTCTGGCTGGTTAAAAGTAGACCGAAATTAAGATATTTGTGTGAAATGTTTAAACTACTAAAATAACGTAGTTTGGAAAGCAGTGTTTGATGATGCAGTAGTTACCCGCGGAGGGAACTCTTCCGGTCGGGCCATTGTGGTACATCCGGTCCCGCCACGGCCGCTACCGTTGGCTGCTCGTGCCCTCTGTACTCCGATCTGTGTACCTACTTAGTACTACTAGCTGGCCGCTGGCTACTCTGGCAACTGGACTACCAGTTCAGGTGTTCAGCCATGGCAAACCATGGAGTTGATGCAAGGGGGAATATGGAATAATAACAAACGCTTGGGTCATTTGGTTCTATCTCGAGCGATGAAAAAAATACATACAAGTAGTCTAAATTTTCAAAATTATATATTTTATAGTAGTACGTCACTATGTATTCAGCACGGTTTTCGTATAGTAGGTACTTATCAATGCTAATAAATTATAAGCTACGTTTCGTATTCATTCGCGTGCTATATGGAAAACGGCGCTGACATTAACAATTATTATTTAAAATCAGTTTGGTGTCAAATAATTCGCAAAACGAGAAAAACATACCAAAATATAACAACGTCATGTTATTGTTTTTGTATTGTTCTCTGAATCGTCATGCCTAATTACCACTGGAGTGGACGCGCTTGGTGACATTCAAAAAGGTGATATAATCTTATGGGTGTCCATTAGAAAAAATCATAAATATTTAGGTATGTATTATCAGATCTAGACTAACGTTATATACGATACGATAGATACGTATTTATGTAGGTAAGTACCTACTGTTTATAATTTTAATCTTAGATATATAGATATAATATATATTGCATAATTTGATGTACAACTTGATCTCTACCAACAAGTCAGTGAAAAAAAAACTTTTAAAGATGTTTTTTTTCTTGATTTCTGCTTTTCTTGTATTTTATATGTATTTCTTATTTTTCATTTATGTTTTCCTATCCCTCGAATGTATTGGAAATTTATATAAATATAGTAAGTATGTATTTTATACTTACTATATTTGTAAATAAACAAAAAAATTGAAAGAATACAAGAATGCGGCATTCTCCAATTATCCAACGACCTGACACCTGTTTTTAAGTAGGTCTATTTCTTCAGCCCATTGCCATTGGTTTATAGGTATTCAGAAGCAAATGTTTAATGAGTTTTCTTGTTGCTTTTCTTGATATTTTAAATTTATTTATTTGATTTTGGTGTACCGATGCAGTGCCCTATGCACCGTTAAGTGCGGGTAAGGGAAAGTAGTAGTAGTAATTTTTATTATTTTTTAATTGCAATCAGTGTGGGTAACATGTATGTACATATTGTACATACAAAGTTATATCATTGATTGTATTCATTATTTATATAATACTGTGCCTTATGTTTTCATGTTTATCTTTTCTTTTTCGAAAATGATACCTTGGACTGGTACTGAAGCGTAAGACTGATCATCTTGCCTTCATGTAATAAAATGATCAAGATACACTGCACTTGGTGTACTAATTCAGTGCCCTATGCACCATTGGGAGCGGATAAGGGAAAGTAGTAGTAGTATCTTTTCTTTTTCGAAAATGAGTAGACTATAACTCCCTAGGAGTTAATTTATTTTTATGAGTAATAAATCAATTAATAATTTCATTTTCAATGAAAATGCAGCAATTTTTTATATTCAGAAAATGTTTTAAGCCTATGAAAACTCTCACTATTAAATTTGATCTAATCCAATCTATAGAAACTAGTTTTATAAATAAAAATGACGGCACAAAATAATATTCTATAATAGCTCCACAATTTAGTAGTAAGTTGTATCATTCATGAACAATAATTCTCTGTCGAAGCAGCTTGGTTATAAAACTGTTCCATTACAACAATAATA
>JAGVSP010003108.1:0-48433 GCA_022494985.1 Micrasema minimum | reverse complement strand
CAACGCGACCGTGATATGAACGTATGTTCATTGTGATCGGTCAAAAATGCTTAGCACGTTTTTAAGAACGTCGATAATCATTTGTGATTGAGCTACAGACCACATCCCGGTTCTTTTGTTTGTGGTCTTGCCACAAAATTCGAATACTCTTAAAAGTACTTCAGTATTTCTAAGTTGTATTGGCTTAAAAACATTTAGAAACACCCTTCTTTAAAGTATAGTACTATCGCTTTTGTTGAGTCCATCTTTCACAAACGGAGATCATTAAGAATTAGCGAAGTTGTCTTTTCAAGTTGGAGTTAATTAAAAGTTTTTCAAAGCGTCATTTTTAAGACTCGCTTGTTTTAAATGACGTTACCAAGAGCCTGCGGTCACCAAATCTCCTTTACAAATAATATTGTCTTTTACTAAGATGTCTGAATTAGAAAAGTGTTACTCAAAAGAACTTTTCCAGACTTTAGCTTCCTTTCTAGGGTTTCGTGTTGGCTGTTTATCTTGTAATATTGGGTATATAGGAAAAAATAGCTTTTGAAATATCTATAATGAAGCAAAATTGGCAGTACATAACGGAGTTCTGGTACCAACCCTTGTGTATGGTAGTGAAGCGTGGTGTTGGAAAAAGAAGGATGAAAGTAGACTGAATTCTGTTGAAATGCGATCTCTCAGGCGAATGTGTGGTAAGACTATGTATGATAGGTGTACAAATGTCGAAATTAGAGCAGAGTGCAAGGCTGAGATAAGCATTATCGACAAAATTAGGAAAGGGCTTTTACGATGGTTTGGTCATGTGGAGCGAATGAGTGATAAAAGAACGGCTAAAAGAAGTTTAAAAAATGCATGTGTGCCTGGATGTAGAAGCCGCGGAAGGCCGAGAAAGACATGGCATGACCAAGTACGTCAAGTACTTGAAAGTGGACATGTGAAAAGTCGGAATAACCGGCGTATGTGCATAAGAATATGTATGAATGTAGAGGAAGCAAAGGAAGTCTGTCAGGACAGAGTGGTATGGCGTTCTATCCTCTCTGCCTACCCCTCCGGGAAATGGCGTGATGGTTAGTTAGTTAGTTAGTTATACTGACTCGTTTTTGTAGGTCGAGAGATACACAACTATTTTAAAAAGCTTTCGGTGTTTTTTTTTTAAATTAATAAATCTAGTTAAAGAGGGGAAGGTGTCGTACTTTGGTCCTCGATCTTATTGGCATTGTGTGTAATTCAGTCGTTTCATTCAAAATGTATTGATAATAGTTTTTAATAATCCACTAGATAGTATACATGGAGTATCAAAACTCGTAGTACAACCCGAAAACTGGTGAATCTACATCATATTTGGAGTCGAATGTGTAATATGACTTTTGAATCTAAGCTTGAAATTTTTTTTTCTTCTCGTAAGTACTACCTACTTACCTACCGCAGATTAAAAAAAACTACACAAATTCTTATTAAATTCTGTTTTTGCTATGGTTTTTTTATGGAAAATACTAATTTGACTCAATAAATTATATTTGAAAACAATTTGGGAAAATCTCTCGGAAAAAAAATAGCTTACTCAATTTTCTCGAAAACTATGGATCAAATAAAAAAATTAAAATTCAAAATTGGCTCCAAATGTGATGTAGATTCACTGGTTTCCCGCTTGTACATCCAGTTTTGTTACATCCAGTATACAATAAACGGTTTTTACTAAAACAATAAGTTTTCTTAACATTTAATTTTTTACCAAATCTCTAAATTAGTCAAATAGTCGAGTAGAAACATTGATAACGCGTCATAACAACCAAATTTGAAAGAATGTTTACAAAATAGAAATGGTTGTGGAAAATTTTCAAATAGACGGAGGTATGTGACCTTCCTCTGCCAATCTTTTTTTGATGTACGTACTCAGATTTGATTAATTTTAAATTGGTTTTGAATGCGATAATTTCAGTAATCGGATTATGTAACTTATGAATTACAAGTATAAAACGCGTACCACTGAGTAAGTAGGTACCTGTACACTCATAACTCATCACTCAATAATTATATAATTTTATTTGATCTAACATTATTATTGACGTCACGTATTATAATATATAATATTGTTACCAGTAAACTACATACCTACATTTACGCAAGTAAAGAGTCAATACTATTAGATACTTAAATGACAAATAAGTATGTAAATGACATAGTATTATCATTTCAAATTCCTTGTGACAGCTTTTGGCACATGATTATATGGGATACAACCAAAATTTGAAAGAATGTTTACAAAATAGAAATGGTTGTGGAAAATTTTCAAATAGGACGGAGGTATGTGACCTTCCTCTGCCAATCTTTTTTTGATGTACGTACTCAGATTTGATTAATTTTAATTGGTTTTGAATGCGATAATTTCAGTAATCGGATTATGTAACTTATGAATTACAAGTATAAAACGCGTACCACTGAGTAAGTAGGTACCTGTACACTCATAACTCATCACTCAATAATTATATAATTTTATTTGATCTAACATTATTATTGACGTCACGTATTATATATAATATTTACCAGTAAACTACATACCTACATTTACGCAAGTAAAGAGTCAATACTATTAGATACTTAAATGACAAATAAGTATGTAAATGACATAGTATTATCATTTCAAATTCCTTGTGACAGCTTTTGGCACATGATTATATGGGATCACGTTGATAGGTTATATAAGTTGTGTGCTAAATGACGCCTGAAAAATATTAAAAATAAGGTACATTGGTTTGTGGACAAATGATAACATTGTATTTTGAATTGACTTGTGTACACGGTGGCAGAGAGCTCATCAGCACTAGCGTTAAAAAAAATTGTTGTTAATGTATGAAAATAATTGGGTGCGGATAAGGGAAAGTAGTAGTATGAAAATAATTTAAATATGAATCGATCTACCAAACATTTATTTAAAAATATTAAAAAATATTTTTCCTTTTTTACACACTTATGTGCATATTTTTTTTATTTATTTAGTAGGTACATTGCAGTTTTTTTGACATATTGTTAATTTTAATGCATTCCTCACCGGGGGACCCCGTGCCGAGGAAAGCATTTTACAGGTTTTTTTTTTGGTCGATATTATTTATAAAAATATAATAAGTTAAACAATATTAATTTACACACGTACTTAATCAATGTCACTCACTTATACTATCATAAAAATGGTATGTAGATAAGGTTAAAAACTACATTATGACAATATTATTGTGGCAATATCTTGAGTCTTGAGCACAGTTTGTAATCATAGATTAATACACATCAAAATTAAGTGATTCTTTATATGGCGACCATGGTTTCAGGATCCAATGTATAAATATTATTTTAATCATTTTTTTAAGAAATTTTATTTTTTTGAAAATTTTAGTATTATCATAAATAATCACCTTGGAGTTTCGCGGTCTCATCGTGGGGCAATAATATGTTGAACAACTTGGGCCCCACTGATATGAGTAGGATATTATTACTCTCATTCAGTGGTATTCCGAATCAAAATCGTTTCCTTTGGCAAACTTGAGTTTATTTTACGCATCTGACACACGTGACACGTGATTGAAATTCTAAAAATTCCCAGAACACGCATCGTAAGGAATGGATTAGTTTTGAGAATTAAATATATTTAACCAACTCCTTTTGCTAATTGTTCTGCATTTTGCGTGAACGGTACAGTATGTATAAAATGAACCTAACACTCGATTAATTCTGATAAAAAAACTATCTAACTTACCATTATGCTATTTCCCAGGAAGGGTGGGTAAAGAGGATAAATTGCCCCACTGTCCCGCCACTTTTCTTAAGCTTTTAATATACCTGCGCCTGGATTAGATTTTGCATTATTTTTCTTTGATTATACTTCACCTTATAATTCGTACACACAGGTTTAAAAAAAAATCTGTCATCAAAATAAAAATGTGATTATGTACCTACCTATGAATTTTTATTTTTTCTCACTCACTAATGCGAACATTTTTAAAGGAATTGGTCCACCTACCTCATATAATCTTTTTTGTACTATGTTTTATTCCCAATTGTCTGTTATTGTTCCTAAATAAAATAAAATAAAGTAAAAATTTGTAAATAAACATCCACACCTCGTGGCGCAGTAGGGCGCAACATTAAAAAAAAATCACTACTTTATCTATCAATTTACGATATAAATTATTTTCATGAAATACGTACATTCACAGATATAAAAACTAAATTAAAGTAATTAAATGGGTTGTATAATGAAAACGTAATATTACAAGTAATAAAAACCTGAAATGAAAACAAATCGACCACCTGTTTCAGCGCACCGTGTTTGTTAATTAAGCAAACACTCACACATTCATATCTGGGGTGTGTATAAACATGTGGACACATATTTCTCGGTGTATTGTAGTATTTATACATGTGTAGGCACCCTATAATACATAGTGTATTATTTTGAATGCATTCTTTTTTAATTGGTTGAAAAAATATCAAATAAATAAATTTTTCAGAATATTGTGCGATATCGTGTGCGATTGAACGGGTGGTGGCCCAGTGGGTAGCGTCGCGGTCTCTGAGTCCAGAGATCGTCGGTTCGAATCCCCACTTCGACACGACTTGATTCCTATTTGCAAGCACAAGCCGTTTAATCTTTATTGAAAATAGTATTTACACACTGAAATTTGTGCAAATATCATAAAATTGCATAGATTTCTTTTTAAAATTTAAAAAAAATAAATCTTTTTTTGAGCTAGAGGCGTTCATTTTTTGGATGGAAAAGTACGTATCGAAGAAAATTATGGTGAATTTGTACCACTTATGCATGCTTACTAATGTACTTGTACAAATAACATGCTCGGTGGAGTGAGTGCTGTAGAAATAAACGACGTTAAATATTTTTTTACATTTTGAAGTTCGAAACTTGCGTAAATGTCTTTTTATTCTTGTTACAGGTTTATATGTCATATCCCCAATCACTTTCAATATATCTGCTTAAAGTGTAAACTTGGTATTTTTAGTTACATTTCTTCTGCAGACAGCAGTTACATTCTACTTTGAGCTAGCAGACGATGTAATATATTTTAAGTAACTACTTATCCTTATCCGTATCAATGGTGCACTGCATTGGCACACCAAGTGCAGTAAATTAAGATAATTTGTTACATGGAAATAAGATGACCAGACTAACGCTTCACCGCCGGTGCAAGATATCATATATGAAATATTTTAATGTGAAAAACCATTCAAGTAAATATGTCATATTGACCCCGTCGGGAATCGAACCAGTGACCTCGTGGATGGTAGGCAGCCCAACGCGCTACCACAGCACCACGAGGCGGATAAGACGGTTTACGTTACTCAGGTAAAATGTCTTTATGTATAGCGCAAAACCATTATTTGTTTTATTTTTAGCAAACTGATATGAAAAAGCAACCGGCTTTGGACGTTGTTTTATCGGGAACCTATCTTGACTTTATTGGAAGAAACAATATTTTTTATACATCCTGTAGATACACCCATTTAGCAGAAAACAGAATCCTCTTTGTGTGGTAGTAATACAAGAATCTAATCGATTGATTTACCATTTACCACCCCCCCGTATAAAGATAAACCAATTAAAGGGTTTACTGGTTGACGAGGGTGCAAGCATTAGCAAAAATCTAATTAATTAGGCATATCGATTTTATAAACTGTACGTTAAAACCGATCTGACGTCCAAATGCTTTTAGCTCACTTTAAACACATTTTGTGAACGATAATGATTTTTAAGTATTTTGTAAGGTAAGTTACCCATTTTATTTATTTTGATACATGTAGTTTAAATTTTAACTACTACTACTTCCTTTAGTGATGCATAGGACATTGACATCAAGTGCTGTGAGTCTTGATAATTTTATTAAGTACATGAAGGAAGAAGGATCAGTCCTACGCTTCAGTTCCAGTCCAAGGTATCACACATGTAATATTAGTATGAAAATCACATGTAAATAAATATTTCATGTGGACCCCCTACGGGAATCGAGCCGGCGACCTCATGCACAGTAGCCAAATGCGCTACCACTATGCTACGAGGCGGACAATGAAGTATTATTAAGAATATTAAGAAATATTAACAATAATATAAAATGTGAATGTTGTATTTTAAAGGTAAATACAGGTACCTATATACTTACATAGGTATATATAGAAATCAATATATTATTAATTAAAATAATGATCGTTTCATTATCTGATCATCTTGCCTTCGTGTAACAAATGATCAAGATTCACTGCAATTGGGTGTACCAATGCAGTGCCCTATGCACCATTAGGTGCGGATAAAGGAAAGAAGAAGAATTTTCATGTAAATAATGAAATAAACTCGTTAATATTTCCCGAATTTAAGAGTTTTAATAGGCAGATGCTATGCATTTCTGGTTTTCCTTAATCTTTAGAAAGACTTTTTCTCAAGGCAGGGCATACCAATTATTATGTAGGTACCTACTTCTTAAAGAATATTTTTATCATATTTCGCTAGATTACCTATAAAACGAACCAGTCAGCGGTTTGTATTCATGCCCCAAGCGTTACAGAAAGCCAACCCCATCCCCTTGTATCAATTCATGTTTTATGGGGTGCTTAAACACACTTTTTACACTTTGGCCAAAGACATCGAAAAAAGTAATAAAGCGACATTACGGCCTCATATATACGCCGCATCGTCAGACATAATCATATGCCAAGGAAAATAACCACTTAAAATTAGTGATGCGACGAATACGAATATTCGTATTCGCCGAATACCTAAACATTCGTAAAAAAACGCGCTCAAAAGATTAGTTTATGTAATGATTCGCGTATCGAGTACTGGCTTGGGCATGTACTCCGGATGCCTCGGGAGAGCCTGAACCCGAGCTGCCTCTTCTTTACGCCTGCAGGATCCCGCCGTCCTGGCAGACCATAGATGACCATCCTACAGATGTACTCGGCGGAGCTGGTGGGAGGAGGCGAGAGAGCCGGCTGGTGATGGAGTCTCCTGGAGGGATCTAGTGATGTTCACATGCTCCACATAGGAGCGAACGTGGTGAAAGAAGAAGAAGATGATTCGCGTATCCTCCTTGTTGACGCTTGAGTTAGTTTAAATGAGGGAATTTCTCCAAATAAAACCAATCAACAAATCGGTTGGTATTATCTGAAATTTTCTGTATCAGTGTCTGAGAACCTACTGTGTGCTAGTAGTACCGAGTCAGCGGCAATAACAAAAGAGAAAAAAACAATTGTGTACCGTCATAAAATTTGCAAATATCATATTTTAAAAAAAATGAGCCTAAAATTTTGATGAAGTAATTACTGGAAATATTTATTTTATTACGTATAACAAATACTTTCAAACAGCATCAGATCCAGTATGTTCGGTGTTTTTTGACACTTTATTCTTAATCGACTGTTAAATTTTTGGGCGTTCTGAGAAAACCAGAAGAACGCCGAATGATATTATTAGGACGGACGTTAATACGTAGTATGTCCACAAAGTAAGTTCGGTTTAGGTTATATAAAAAAACGTGTACAGATACAAAAAAAAAATGTTTTGTACAGATAGTGTTTTTTTGGGTTAATTTTGTATGCCATAGCGTGGCACAAGTTTTTGTGTTGCCTTCTTCATAGAAGGTTGCCGGTATTTTCAATTATGGTAACATGTTCCATCTCGTCAGCATCGTTGAAGTGTTGACCAAGTATGAGTGTAAGAAGAGGTGTTTTTTTGTGTGTTTATTTTGTGAAGATTAATTTGTACCGTGTCGCAGTCCATTTAGGGGCGGCAGGGGCATGGCTTAACTTTCGGCTGATGTGGGCTGACATTATAAAGAAGCACTCAAATAACACGTGGCAGTGGAGTTTGTACCGTGGGCTTTCTTCTCCACCGTCAGAGTATAGCCGCGCAGGCTTCGTACTGCGATCCCATCGTCCCTGTTTATAGTTAAAAGGCATGCTTTGTGGATTTACTATGGTATTACCTTTACCTCGGACGGGCTAATGAAACAATTATTTTCAATACTAAATTCGTAAGCTGCAATCATGGAGAAGCTAATTAAAAATCAAAAGAGGCTAAATTGGCAATTGAATGGAGTTGAAATACCGATCTCTGTATGGAAGCGAAGCATGGAGTTGGAAAAATAAGGATGAAAGTAAATTGAATGTATTGAAATGCGATCTCACAGGCGAATGTTGGTAAAACTTGTATGAGCAGAATGAACTAATGAGAAATTAGAGCATTAGAAGACAAAATTAAGAAATGTCGTTTACGTTGGTTTGGTCATGTAGAGCGAATGGATGATGAAAGAACGGCTAAAAAAAATATATGATGCGACTGTGCCTGGATGTAGAAGTCGAAGGAAGGCCGAGAAAGACATGGCATGATCAAGTAAAACAAGTGCTTGAAAGTGGGCATGTAAGAAGTCGGAATAATCGACGTGCGTGCATGAGAAGATGTATGAATGTGGAGGAAGCAAGAGAAGTATAGCAGGAGTGGTGTGGCGTTCTATCCTATCTGCCTATCCCTTCGGGGAAATGGCGTGATGGTTAGTTAGTTAGTTAGTTAGTTAGCTAATTAAGTGTTCTTTGTAGCGAAATAGTCTCTCCGTGTATTCGTATTCGCCGAATAGTTCACGCGTATTCGTGAAAAATAGTACCTATTCACTGCATCACTACTTAAAATAAAACTGAATCACCTACATTTCATATTGACCGTAAACCAACAATGTCAAGTAACCACGTCTTGGCATAAAACTTTTATTTCTCGCGCTATAAGCCGTGTGGGGTATTTATTGTACGGCCTGGTACTAAAAGCGCTTGATTTTGTTTCGTATTCCTTCCCTTATTGGGGACGGTTATTGTGTATACCACAGTTAAATGGTTTCAGCTTTGTTAATCAACTTTGTTAAAGATAAATTATATTAATTCAATGTTTGTAGCATTCACTGTGTAGTATTCTATTATGATTAAATATGAATATGAATTATTAGTAAGAATAATCAGCGTGCGTGCATGAGAAGATGTATGAACGTGGAGGCAGCGAGGGATGTGTGCCAGGACAAGGTGCTGTAGCGTTCTATTATCTCTGCCTATCCCCCCGTAGAGGAAATGGCGTGATGGTTAGTTACTTTGTAGTTTGTTATGATTATGAACATTTTAGTTTGAAGCAAAGTGTCTTTCACTTCATAATGTCGGAGATTTTTTTTCGTAAAATGTTTTTCTGACGCTTTTTTGGGATTTGTGCTGCTTACTTAATATTTCTTGTTCAGATTATATCTAATACAAATCAGTTGTTCCTATCTATCCTATATCGCCAGAAGATTAGATATATATATATATATATATATATATATCTACGGTGGAATGGAAAAAGTTACTAAGCGACATAACACGTGCAAAGGAAAATGTCACTAAGTGAAATGATATTACTATGTTGCTAAGTATCATTTTCCCCCTATAATAATAATAATAATAATAATAATAAAAATCTTTATTGAAGGTAAGGAAATATACATTTTACATTCAATTGGACTTATAGCTTCTAGCTATTTCTTCCAGTCAACCATATATGTGGAGCGTATTGATTCCACAAACTATCATCTCCAAGCTAAGCGATCGGACGCCTGTTCCCGCATCTTCCTAAGGCAGTTCCATATCCCATAGTTCCTATTGTAAAATATCTACTACCTACTGCTAACATAATTATTACTCTCATAATTCGCACCCAATAGACTACGGGGGAATTAAAAAAAACATTTTTTTTAGATGGCGATTTATATCGTACGAATTTTTTTTCCCATCATTATATGGTAGGATGCGTCTAGTTATTTTAATGCATCTATTAACCAAGATTTAATGTAAGTAGCGCCTAAAATAGAAAAAAAGTACACAGCCGCTTCTCTGGTTCTACTCATCAACGTATAATATTCAGTACGACCCTTTTTGTGCGCTTAGGAGACGGGTGCTTTTAAAGCATCCGTTTGCGGTCAATCCGTTTTTATAAGCTCCGTTTTTAAATATTTTTTTACTAGGAGTCTTTCGAATTTTGATTTTTAAATTTTTCACAGTTATCTGCGTTTCAAAATTTTTTCAAATATTCATTACTATTCACACGAAAAAAAATACAGAATTAAAAAATATGGCACATTTCCCCGTGGTGCGTAGAGCACTTTATTGGTACACCGAGTGCGGTGAATCTTTATAGTTTGTTACATGAAGGCAAGACTCCGACGCTCCAAGCATCCGACTTACGCTTCACCAAGGTATCACAAGGTATATTTATTATTAAACATTATAAGTATTTCATACGTGATAACTTGGACTGGCGTTGAAGCGCAAGACTAATCATCTTGCCTTCATATAATAAATGATTAAGATTTACTGTGCTTGGAGTACCAATGCAGTGCCCTATGCACCATTGGGTGCGGATATGGGAGAGTAGTAGAGTAGTAGCCCTTGTTCATCATCATCATACCATATCCGCACCCTATGTGGAGCATATGGATTCCACAAGCAAAATTCCTCGTTAGTTATTGAAATCTGCTTGACTGCCCCTGGAAACGTTTCCGTAGGTTAAATTCAAAGAGGTAAATTTTCAAATGAGATTCAAAGTAGTTTCATTCTTATTGGCCTTTCAAAGTGAACGATTCTGATGTTTTTACTCGTAACAATCCCCGTTAAGTGTTGAGTGTTGGTCCAATCTTTCTTTACAATGCGTTTTATTTTATATGCCCGTTTTATTATACACAACTCATAGACTGGTGAATCTACATCATATTTGGAGTTGAATGTGTAATATGACTTTTGAGTATAAGCTTTATTAACAACATTTTGAACGTATACAAATACTTGTAGACAAATTACTTACTGGATTATCCCCATACTGGGCTGATATCAGATATTATTATTATATCAATAATATCTGATAGGCTTTATTTTTTTCCCTTGCAAAAGCTTACAATAGTACCTACAGTAGATTCAAATAATATTGCACAAATTCCTATTGAAATTAGATTTTTGCTTTTGTTTTCTCGTTGAAAAGTATTTATTTGACCAAACAAATTATATTTAATCCATAACAATTTGTGAGAATTTCTAAAAAAAAATATTATTTCTTACTCAATTTTTCTCGAAAACTAACAAATCAAAAAATTTTATTCTACAAAATCGACTTTAAATATGACGCAGATTCACTGGTTTTTCGTTTGTACATCGAGTATTGTTTATTGTATACCTATACTATACACCATATATAAAATCTGAACACTGACTGGAATAGACTTACATAACTCCGAATAAAGTCTTCATGAAACATGTTATAACACAATAACGGCAAAGTTGTGTTACGGTTTACAGAAAAGGTTAAATTACATTTTTTAAGAGAAGTGGGACAGAGTGGTGTGGCGTTTTATCCTCTCTGCCTATCCCTTCGGGGAAATGGCGTGATGATTTTTTAAATGTAGGTACCTACATATTTAGCACGAGAAATAAGAACATCGACATAGAAGTAAATTTGCTTTTTTCAAAAATTACCTTTAATTTTTCCAATGAAGTTCGCCTCGTAGCATATTTCGGTAGCGTAGCATACCTCGGTAGCGTATTTGGCTACCGTGCATGAGGTCGCGGGTTCGGTTCCCGTAGGGGTCAACATGAAATATTTATTTACATGTGATTTTCATATTAATATTTCAAGTGTGATACCTTGGACTGGTACTGAAGCGTATGATTGATCATCTTACCTTCATGTAATAAAATGATCAAGAATCGCTGCGCTTGGTGTACCGATGCAGTGCCCTATGCACCATTGGGTGCGGATAAGGGGAAGTAGTAGTACTAGAAAGTAGATATATGTTTATAGTTTTTATAATGTAATAATTTTAAAAAATATTTTTAAAAGCACTTCCCGACCGTTAATTTAAACATATTCTTTTTTTGTTGTGAACGTTTTGTTTATAGGAAAATTTATTTAGTTTTCATGAATCTATTCAATAAGTATTAAGCAGTAAAGGGTTAGTAATACGCTGTCGTAATCTATCATGTTTTTATATATTTATGTTTATTAAGCTTGACAATAGAGGAGTTAGCACATATCGCGTTATTATTCAAGTAAACACAGATAGTACATAATATATAATAAGTAATAATTTATTGTCAATGCAATATATTTATGTATAATATTTCGTCTCAAGCAATAATGAGCAAATATTTGATTATGTTCTATTCAAAGAATTTTGTTTATTCGTGGCAAAGCTGTTTCAACGTAAAATTTTAAAAAATATCTCAAGTAATTAATTTATGTCGGTTAATAAGCAAAACAATGGAATAGTAAGTAAAACTGATCAAGGATAGATCAGTATTACTATCATTAACCTGAGTCCAAGATGACAATCGGTGAACGTTTTAATCCTCATAACAGTTGTAAGAATAAATTTTAACAACTGTAGCATCTACGGGAAACAAACCCGCGATTTATTCAATTTAGATAAAAGATTTATCCAATATGCTCTACATGGGGAATAAAATAAACTTAAGCGTTTAGATGACAATTTAGGTCTTTTTATTTATGGTCATATTCTCTAAAATCTATTCACTGTTCTACGTGCATTGTTAATTTATTATTTAACTGCTAGATTTTGCACACCTCATTTCGACAAATTCTTACTTGACAAAAGTTTAAGTTTAGTAGGTACAAATACAATATTTCACTGGCAAAGAGCTGCTTATGACTTTAGGGGCAGATTATCAAAGTACTTAAGTAGTATTTTCTCTATTAAAATTAGGTCCTGACAGTAACATTTGATAGCTCTTTTTGAATGTTTAGATCGATTGAAAGTCATTACATAAATATTAATGGTTTTAAAATAATGAACTCTATCAGAATCCCGGAGATGTTTCTATAATGCATACCGCAAAACCTTACTTTGATAATATACATTAAAATTCTTGGTAATGCCAATTAAATTTTTTAAGGTATGAATCATTACATTCTTATGAACTTAACAAATTTCTAATCTTTTGTAGTCATATTTGTACAGAGGCTAATGAGTTAAATGCAGATCTTAATGACAATCATTACTTAATTGACTAAAAATCAATGAAGTCTAGACTGTAAATGACTCGATTTTTAAAATATCTATTTAATATATTTGAAACCTGCTAAGAAGTACATTTTCAAACTAAATGTTAGTAATTTGTGAATTTATTCAAATACGACTCTTAATTATATAATCATATAAATTAAGCTTTATAAAGTAGTCGCATACCCTTAAATTAATTCAATTTACTCTATAATCGGAATATTAGTTTTTTTTCTAAACTAGTGATACCTCCTGAGCGAATACTACTGAATAACTATCGTTCAATTGTTCCTCGCAAATTTGTACTCGTTGAAGTATTTATTGCAGATTTGTCTATCGATGTCGCTATCTATGTAGAATAGTAGCAATGAATTACGATATTACATGAATATATCTTATGCTAACGAAATAGACAATTATTTATTCATCGATTATATTAAAACTAACTAATAACCTAGGAAGATGAGCGTATCTATAGCAGAGAGATAACGCATACCCTAAAATGATTTGTCATTGAGGAATTATCAGCATATGTACACTATCGAAATATTATGGATTTTCACTTTGTCCGATCAAGTACTGGTAGTATTCTACATTATAATATTTTTTCTATTGTGATGTAATCAGATTTAACTCTGATTTTAAAAATTAAAGACCGTTCTTTTCTGATCACTCGGACCATAACTCATGACCAACCTATTAAAAAAATGCCACTTATCAATTTTTAAAATAGGAGTTTGATCGCGTTGCATTGCAAGGGAAGAAATTTAGGCCACTCGCATAATACTATCATAAATCATTGCTTGGAGCCCCGCTAATGCTACAACATAAAAATATTTAAACAACTTTTATAATTACCTACAGCAGTACCGTTTCATAAGCGACAGTTCGCCGACAAGACATTTCACCGACAGGCTATTTCTTCGACACAGCATTTCGCCGAAGAGCATTTGATCGCCGAGCACTTCATCGACTAATCAATTCACCGAATACCATTTGTACGCCAGGAGAGTACAGTCCGCCAAATATTTATTCTACAGATGTTATTCAGCGCGGAAAAAATACTTACGTCCTTACGGAGTTAACTGCTCAGTATTAATTTACGATTCTTATTAGAAATTTTGTATTTCATAAAAAAATTTCGGGGTAAGAGATGATTTTTTTTTAGGAAGCGCAACATTTAAATAGAAATAATTTTACATTGAAGTGGAGCATAAATTTAAAAATGCTAGTATAAAAAGACATTTTTGTTAAATATCGTTCTTATTTAATGAATAAGATACAAAATATTTTGATTGCGTTCTGTTATAAAAAATAATTTATTCATATATTATGTACATATACCATATCATCATCATCATCATCATCATCATACCATATCCGCCCACTATGTGAAGCATATGGATTCCGAAACAGCCTCCAAACCAAGCGATCGGCCGCCAGCCTCCGCGCATCCTCCCAAGTCAAGTCCACGTCCCGCAGCTCTGACGCAAACTGCCGGCGAATTGTCAACAGTGGACGTCCAGGACGCTGAGAACCTGATGCCTTGTAAAATACGCAAGCATGGTTAAGGCTCTCGGGATACATACGAAGCCTAGCCAGTAGATACCACGGGCTGCTGTGTCCGTCGCCTCACTTCTGTGTTCCTTACAAAGTCAAACCACCGCACACCTAATATTCTTCTAAGACACCTATTCTCAAAACTCAGAAGTCTGGTATTTTGGGCCCTGGTTAGGTGCCATGATTCACAGTCATAGACGAGAACGGGTGTGATGCAGGCGTTATAAAGGCGGCATTTGTTTTAACCGAGTAAACATCCGATATCCAGACAGCTTTCATACTGTTCAATGCGGCGCCCGCTACTCCAAGCCGCAATCCCAATTCTTTCTGAATGCCACCATTTTCTGTCATGTACCTACGCTCCTAGGTATTTGAAGCTCTGGACCCTTTATATACCATATACATACATATTATTTTGGTTTTTTTATTTTTAGGTATTTAGTAAGTATAGGTACTGATGTTTTTTAAATACAGATACTATCCAAATACCAATTTCTATTTACGTAGGGGGCTAACTTTCAACTAGTACTAGGAGATCGAAAATACGCAACTGTGGTAGAAAGAAGAAAAATTGTTGAATGTTAGCTGAAGATAGATAAACATTATCATTAAAAAAGTTGTAGTAGATAAAAAAGGATAACACTATTAGTATACAATAATATGCAAGTACGTAGTATGTATTTACTTTTAAATCGTGTATGTATTTTAAAAATATTGTCCGCTTTGTGGTATACCTATTAGTACTATACACTAGGACAAAGCTAAAAAAAGCTTCATAATTCGATTGTTATAAAAAAAAAGTGATAATTACAAAAAGTCTTTCATTTTATCGTATTTGATGTACTTGATACGAACATTTAAAAAAATAAAAAATATTGATATAATAAAAAATTAGAAAGAGGTATATAATAAGCAAACAAAAGTTTAACGGCTTTGGTTAAGTTTACCTAAATTCAGTGACATTTCAAATCTGTGGAAGTAAATTGTCGAATTTTTTTAAAACACAAAAAATACAAAATGTTATAATATTACTTAAACTTAAATATGTAGGTAGTTAAAACAACTACTATTACAGTTCATTGTTTGTATTACTTCAGTCCATAAATATTGACCATAATGATCCACGAAGTACGTAGAATGGTTGGGGTAACAGTTTATTTCCAAGGTCGAATTTGTTTATAACTAACATCTTACGGTTTCCGTCCAGACAACAATGTTTTATTACCATATATATTAAACCTTTTTTTAACATTAAGAGACATACCGAAGCTGGAAAAATCGTGTTTTGCCCCTATACTTTATAACAAAAAGTGAAATTAGCGATAACATAAAGAATACTAATTTATGTGCTTCTCCAAATAATTACCATAATTAAAATTATAAATTTCTATTTTTATGCGGAATATAAAATGTTTTCTTTTTCACGTTTAAAAATGTGAGAATTTTTTTCTTCTTTTTTCGTTCCCTTATCCGTACCCTAAAGTACACAGGCCACTCCATTGGTGAATTAAGTGCAGTGTATGTATAAGTACATAGATAATTTATTACATGAAGGCAAGCCGATCTCACACTTTAGAACCAGTCCAAAGTATCACATATAAAATATTTTTATAGGTAGCCCATCGTGATAACACTAAGTTCACTACGAGGTGGATAAAAAAAATAATATTCATTTTATTTTACATACATAGATATAATTCACCCATTTGAAAAACTCTTAGTTATGGACATCACCTCTTGTGCCAAATTACAAGAAATTCGTCTTGCGATCATAGATTTACGGTCAATATTGTTTTATTTTATAACATGTGGTTGGGTATTTTATATTTATTATCCACCAATTCTTGACTAACTAACTAACTAACCATCACGCCATTTCCCCGAAGGGGTAGGCAGAGAGGATAGAACGCCACACACCACTCTGTCCTGGCACACTTCTCTTGCTTCCTCCACATTCATACATCTCCTCATGCACGCACGTCGATTATTCCGACTTCTTACATGCCCACTTTCAAACACTTGTTTTACTTGATCATGCCATGTCTTTCTCGGCCTTCCTCGACTTCTACGTCTAGGCACAGTCGCATCATATATTTTTTTAGCCGTTCTTTCATCAGCAATTCTTGCAAAATCGTTTTTAGGTGAAAATAGGCACGAATTGACTTGTTTTCGGGAAAAAATACTTATGCAATGCAAAACAATACATATCCATAAAAAATGTTTTTACCCGAGATATTGTAAAAAAGATGTTCCTAAAAAAAAGGAATAGAAAGTACCACCATTGTAATTAAACATGAAGCTCTAGCGGCATGGGCCATGCAGTGATAGTTTATGGTTCGCATAGGGATAAGGCAATAAAAATCATCACAAAAAATGCAACGGTTGCAACAGATCCGTTTACAGGCTTTATGATGACCTTGGTACTAACGTATCAATATACAAGATTGTTTACATATTTCATTAAAAAAAATTGAAATCGAAAAATCAGCAAAGAGATGCAAAGCTTATCAATTATGGACAAAGTGCATCAATGTAAATTTTTTCTTCTCTAATTCTAATTTATACTAAAAGCACGAAAATTCTTTGAAATACCACACAGTGTAGATTCGGAGTATGAAGGGGGATAGATCCTCAATCATCCATGCCCTTTAAAGCTGCAAGATGGAAGCCTCCCTACTTAGTGAAAATCAGTTACAAAAACACTTTGACCTACTTCTCACAATTTCATATAATTTTTGTAACTTAAAATTAAAATCTGTTTCAGATTAGTTTCTAATCAGGGGGCTAGAATTCTCCAATCGTCTATGCGCTTGGTAGCTGCAGGACAAGTTGAGATCTAGCCTCTTTCTGTACAGCGCTCTTGTGGCGATTTTTCGCAAAAACAGCGCTTTATAAATTGTCCAAATAATAATAATAATATTGAAGTAAAGTCGAGTTTATGGTAAAAACAAAAGAAATGTGTAGGTACCTACAGTACATACCTAATTTATGAATAGTGAATTATCGTGATTATTGAATTGATATGATTTGATATGATGAATAGGTGAATAAGTATATTGTATAAGCAGAAGGCAACCTTGGCGAGATATAGGTTTTTGTTTTATTTTTTAATCCTCTCCCTTTCTTTCTTCTATATTATGCAACTAATATAATGGTGTGGATATTTTAAAAAACGGGCTAGGCAATATAAATTTTTTTTTAAAATTTTTAATTTCGCACAAAAAATATCGCATTTGGTTTGCTAAAACGGAACAAAACTAACTAACTGATATAACAATTACGTAATTTCCCCGAAACGATAGTTAAAAAGGTTTGAACGCCACACTACTCTGTCCTGGCACACTTTTCTTGCTTCCTCCATACATCTTATCACGCACGCACGCCGATTATTCCCACTTATTATTTATGACCATTTTCAAGTATTTGTTGTACTTAATCATGCCATGTCTCTCTCGGCCTTCTTCAGCTTCTACATCCAGACAATCGCACGATAAATCCTTTTAGCCATTTTACTTTATTATTTTTTTTAAACCTTTTTTGAGTATTATTTAAATACGTATGTCTCTTTTTTTCATCTATTATTTCTACTAAATAAAATGTAACCTAATAAAAAAAATTAAAAAATCAAAGAAAAGTACTTGCATACTACTCTATACATGTAGTAGTTTCCTTTGAATCTACTACAAACCTTTTTAAATGGCAATGTTTTTCTATCTCAGGTTACAATTCAGCATTTTTTCTACTTTCTCTATTAAAAAATCATCAGTAAGACTACCTAAACAAAAAAAAAATTATGAATATGTGAATTAATTATTTTTATAATAGAACGCAATCAAATTATTTTGTAACTTGTTTATATATAAAATAAGAAAATTATTTAATGAAATGTCTTTTTGTAAAAGTATTTTTAAAATTTAGGTTCGACTTTAATATAATAATATTTCTATTTAAATATATTCTTAAAAAAAAATCTTCTCTTACCCCGAAATTTTTATGAAATACAAAATTTCTAATAAGAATCGTAAATTAATACTGAGCAGTTAACTCCGTAAGGACGTAAGTATTTTTTCCGCGCTGAATAACATCTGTAGAATAAATATTTGGCGGACTGTACTCTCCTGGCGTACAAATTGGTATTCGGTGAATTGATTAGTCGATGAAGTGCTCGGCGATCAAATGCTCTTCGGCGAAATGCTGTGTCGAAGAAATAGCCTGTCGGTGAAATGTCTTCCGGACACCAAGAAACCTTTTGAGTTGCTTATGATAAATTCAAATATTTAGCTTTTCGGGCTGCTTTCAAATAGTCGGATAATAAAGTGTCAAGAAAAAGGGAAATTAAATTGTGCTGGAAAATTCCTTCGAAATAGATATTCTAATTTTTGAATCCTATAATCTACCACTAGACCACAACAATTTCAAATATGAAATTCGAATT
Source organism: Micrasema minimum (assembly GCA_022494985.1). NCBI lineage: Eukaryota > Metazoa > Arthropoda > Insecta > Trichoptera > Brachycentridae > Micrasema > Micrasema minimum. The sequence goes on along the minus strand of JAGVSP010003108.1, from coordinate 29,377 downwards.
TTGAATGTCCGCACAAGGCAACAAGGCGTTCGGTGACCAGAGCGGACCCCCACTCCTCCCCGCCCACCGCCCACCCCCGCCACCGCTAGCATTTCAAACAGAAGCCAGTATTACATAGTCGCTTTTTATTAATACTTTTTTAAAATTAATTATTAAAAATGCCCGGATCAAAAAACTTTATAAGGATTTTTTTTCTCAGAATACCATGAACAATCACCCTCCGGAGTTTTCGCGGTCTCATACGTGGGACACGGTGTATATATGAATTTGTACATATGCTTCGACATTTGTTTCGACAATTACAGAAATTTTCTCTCTGGTGTACAATCTGTTGAGAAAGATTGTTAAGTCATTTTTGGCAATCATTCTTTATTAGTGTAGTAAGGCTTACAGAGCTTTATTTACATACTAGAAGGACGCCTGAAGAGTTCCGTCTCCCATTTATGTTTGCTTTGAATTTTACCAAGTAAATGATCTGTACAATCATTTACAATGTAAATGCTCATATCCATGAAATGTATAAACCCAATCCTGGGCGACATTTAAAGCATTGTCCAAAATTGGTATTATCCAATATTTGTCTACTATATTAATATACATCGCTAACTAATATTTAATAGTTAGATATATTGACTAAAGCTAAAATGCGTTGCCGTATTATTCTCGGACAACTAGTATGTTTTCTGTTCTCTAAAAAAATTACTAATTCCAACTAACTACTTCATCATTTTTCATTGCCCCGAAGGCGGTAAAAGAGAGGTTAAGAACGCCCCACCACTCTAAGGGGGGTATTAATTTTAATTGCAACCTCCACATTCATACATTGAATTCTCATGTTAAAGCACTAATCATGATTATTCGACTTTGTAATCACCCAAAATTTGTTCTCATTGTCATTTATAAAGAATGTACAAGATGATATCATATTCAACGATAACAAAAATTTTCCGTCTCCGGACTGGCCATTACATTTTTGAAATAAACATCCGTGTTAAGTCGGGAACATCCAAATCACAAATTATCTATATTAATAAGGAATCGTTTTGTATTTAAAAAAAGTAGTAAAAGTATAATTTTTTATTTAATATTAAAAAAACAAAGGTTTAAATATAAAGTAATGTTGGCGCTGGTTTAGCAAAGAGTAATTTAGATTATTATTTTGTATTCTAATTCAACAGAAATTTACTCTTCAAAATTTTATATATTATGTTTCTTTTTTTTAAAAATTTTATGGGGTTATGTTCAAACAATCTTGAAAATCCCCAATATTTTTTTCTTTAATTATCCTCCTATTCTTCCTCATCCCTCTATAAGATTTCCCATCCCTTTTTATTACTTAGGCACTATGTATAAGAGTGTATTACTTAATTGTTATTATCACAAAAAATTGAAACACGGGTTTTTCAAGCCTGGGGGTCAGTGATAATGTTCCTCTTAAAATTGTTTCTCTCAAATTGTTGAGGTATATGGTCACTTTAAGTAAAATGTTCCAGATTGATATTGTTTTTTTTGTAACGACTAAAATTTTTTTTATTTCAATAAATAAATAAAATAAAAATAACATTTTACAAAACAATACTGAAACTGAAGCGTGACGACTTCACTCGGTGGCGTCCACATTAAAGGGCCACGACTCCCTATAAGACATCCGATTGTCGAGCCTAGTGGCATTTATAACTTAAATACATAAAATATAAAAATTCTTTTCTAAAACTCAATTTATAATATCTTGAGCTGGTGATGAAGTTCTTTTAGGATTCAATTAAGAAAATATTACGAAAAAACCGTAAACGATTTGATTAATTAATTTTAGAAATATTAATATTATTATTTCAAATCAATGTGGAGATGTTTGTTCAACACAATGTTTTCATTCTTAATTTTCTGAAACAAAGATTGTTGGAAAATAAATTATTCTTCGAAAACGCACTACTGCTTATTTTTATGGCCTTTCCGTTGGGGGGACGTCATAATTCGGTCTCGCACAAAGGTTTCACATTTTTAAGTTTCATTCAAGCGCTAACATGAATAGTGTCACGTAAACAGGGGCGTGGGCCTCCAACGCTGGAATAGTGTTTCTCGCTGGTAATTTAAAATTGATACTTCAAAATATTTTTTTTAACCTTCTAAAAATTAATTTAAAAAAAAAAATATATACAGGAAAATAGATTTCTGATGGGTAATTCAATTTTTAGTATTTGTAAAATAAAAAACATGTGTGCAGTTCACACCAGGTAGAAGTGAATCCTTAATAAAACTAAGCTGAGAAGAGAATGAGCAATAAATTGCAGTATTCAAGAGTGGGATAATTATAGGATTTATTCATCATAAATATTGGTACTATACAGTTGATATTTTTTTTGCATTGTAAGGATTCATGATTCATGTCTTCAATTTCTACAAAGTGATACTTAGCGACTGATTGATAACTAAAGTATGAGACAAAAGTTTTTATTTCCTATTTTATCATATTTACTGTGAAATTACCGCGTCAAAAGCGCTTCCTTCTTCCCTCGGTTTTGCTACAAAATTTTGGGCAGTCGTAAATCTACCATATTCAGATTAATATGAATAGAAACAATTTCAGTTATATAAGCCTATGACACATTATAAAAGTATAAGCGTGCCGGCGATTAACTGGTAGATGTATCTCATATCAGGTAATGGAACTACTGCCAGCCGGCGAAGGACTGTGTTCTATCTCATTCCTCTCGCAGCTAAATCTCATAGATCTATATGTTTGTCCCCTCTTTTAAGTTCGCTTTTTTCGTTTCATTAATGTTTACAAATCACTCCCAACGATTCTAAATCTAGAGAAGTTTTCACTTAAAAAAAACACGTTTTTTTTCCTATTTATTTTTTTCATTATACATTATAAGTTGTTTTTTTAGTTGTCTTATTCTCTACAACTATCGAGTTGACGTATAAATTTTTTAATCCTGAAATATTTATGCCCTGGAAATTTTATTACAGTCACAACTATTAGAATTTAATAAGTCAGAATAATGTATTACGTACAGTATATCGTTTCGGACTTTATTCTTTTTAAATATGCACAGGCAAGTATTGTCAAACAAATGAACTAACACAACGTGGTGATGTTAGATTCAATATTTTATTTAAAAACAGTGCATACATTTGCACGATTTTCGATCTCTGGAGCCTCATGCAGGAGTCTTTTGACTTCCAACACTGGGGGAACGTTGACAGCGAATTTTGGAAAACCGTCGAGAGATTTGAACAGCAGCGTTTTCAAATACGCCTTTCGAACAAGGTACAATTTCCCAATGGTGACATCTACATCAACAGAGTATGAAACTTTGGAAGGGAATATGGATATCAAGGCGTTTTCAGAGGCTTTATGACGTGTCATTGCTGGTTAAGTGGCACTTGCTGATGTTTTACAACATTCCCCATTTCACCTAGTATTTGGATTATCTATCTGCCAATAGTATCAGTGCTTATGTAACAGGGTGTCACAAAACTCGAAGTACAAGCTGGGAAACCTGGTGAATCTACATGTTGTTTGAAGCCGATTTTGTGGAATAAGTTTTTTCGATTTGACCCTTTGATTTTCAGAATAAATTGACTACGAATGAGATTTTTTTTTAAGTCAATTTTTTTTTGCAAATTGCTATCAAATATCATGTATTTAGTCAAATTTATACTATCCATAGACAAAACAAAATTTAAAAACAATTTGAGAAATTTCAATTAATCTGCCATACAATTATGAAAATTTTGTGAGAAGAAAAAAATTTTTTTTTTTCATGTTTAGATTCAAATAAGTCATATTACACAATCGTCTACAAATATGCATGTAGATTCACTGGTTTCCCGATTGTAACATCGAGTTTTGTTTACTCCTGTAGTATATACACTATGAAATGGCGCTAACGCTGCTCAATGTGTAACACTCTCTTGATCCTTGAGAAAATTGCAAATATTTTAGGGCAGAAAACCTTTATGATTTGCAAGTTGAGATTCTGTACCAAAATACATCACATACTAGGAAACGCTGGTTGATGGCTCTTCTACTTTGTTAATGCTTACAATTCGTATTTAAATCGGAAAAAATCACCTAGATATTTCGGAATTAACAGCTATGTTAGTTTTATTTAATATTGTCCTGCATACTAAATTTTTTATATTTTTTGAAACGCTTTAGGCAGCTTCCGTAGCATGATGGATCTAAGACGCCGGACTCGCGATACGGAGGGTTCCGGGTTGATTATCCGTCGAGAACATTAAGACTAAAAGTGATTTTTCCTCAACGCTGTGTGTTTGTTGTATTGTATTTCTCTATTATTCGGCTTGGGGTTTGGGGTGGTGGAGAAATTATTTAATTAGTACAATAAGCGATATTAATATAAATATGTACCTATATTATAAAATTTAACCTCGAAGTAACCGAGTATATATAATTATAATTAATTTATGTTTATATTTTTTACATCATTCATTTAAAAATAAGAAAACCTCACAATGCATTGACTGAAATATTTAAAATATTAATGTATATTAATGAGATAGATGTGGTGAATTTCAAGAGGCACTTGAAATCTTTTTATAAACCTCTGATTGAACATATTTAATGCAAAGTACTTGAAGCTTTTTTAACACTCTATATTGTTAATTTGAGTATTATTAATGCAGGTGTTATTCTGTAATTGATGTTGCAATTAAACCGTTGTATGTAATTATTTCTGATAATAATGTAAAAATGATAGATATTGTCACATTGCAGGAGTTACCTGTAGTTATAATAAATATGTTAAATTTATTTGTTTATATCGATTAATGTTACAACGATCAAGTTCACTTTCATTTCTTAATTTTTATGCTGAACGCACTTAAAACGGTTGAAATGCATTTTGGTAGCGAGTATTTTATTTGCCAACCAGCGAGCGAGTTGATAATTATTTTTTCGATTATAAAATGTTACGAACTTCGATAATTAAGATCATCAAATATGTTTTGTCGTCTAAATCAATCAAAATTTTTTTAATAAACAGATGCATTGACGCAATTAGGTCGACGCGACGCGATGGTGAGATGTTAAATTGGCGTCGCCCGTTGCTGTCGTCGACGTCGGCGTCGCATCGGCGTCGGTTTAATTTTCTGCCGAAATAAAAATAAAAAAAGCCTACACAAATACAATTAAAAAATGGTTGCAGATGCTAGGAACAATTATTTACAAAGATATTAGGATTCTATGAAAATGAAAGCCCAACCCTTTCCCTAGACTGTTTAAATTAAGACTATTGAGTCCAGTTTGGACTATTGGACTTTTTCAGTCCAGCACATCTATACCGATTTTTTCAACATGCTAAACCGCGATTTTAAGATTGTCAGTGTGATAAAATTCGGATGAATTTACGTGATGTACGCGAACAAATGCTTTCATTGCCCCTACCACTGTCTCGGCTAATAATTGTCATTGTTTCCATCACCCAAACCAACCAGAGTCGGGCCAAATTAACAGTGGTAGGAAAACGTTAGTTCTCTATCATTACGCTCATTATTTATTAGTTAGTAATACCACCCGTATGGAGACCAGCAGCAGCATACTGCCTCGGCAGGCCCCCACCCCAGACATCCACCCGAGCATCAATTTATGACAAATTTATCAAGTTTGAATCATGATGCGACTTATTAAAAAATACTCTCCTGTTGGTTATTCATAAGATGTGCTGTCACGTGACCGCCGCCGTTTCTCCTTACTATCGAAGTCCTCGATTTTAGGGAGGTGCGATTCATATGACTGAGGATACTTTTAATAAGTGAGATGCGATAAATGATTTGAATCTTAGGTTTTACATGCGATCGGTGACGTCACAGATCGCATTTCATACAAAACAAAATTCAAACTTTAAATGATCGTATCTCGCTTGTTAATCATTCGATTTACAAACGGATTGCACAGATGTTTTTGTGATTTTATGTTTTATTTTTCTGCATTCACAGAAAATTTTGTTTATCAAGCCTATTGTACCACAAGTCGATATTTTACGTTTTTTAATGGAGATGTCCCGAATATACCACCTTATTGTTTTCATCATAAGAAAAGCATAATTTTTATGGATATTTCATACCTTAAAACCAAAAATTACGCTCTTATTACATTCCATTTACCCACACTTGAATTGTACCCAAAAATAACAGTATAATCAATCTAATATTTAAAAATCGGTAATTGAATTGCTTTTTTAGAAAAAAAATTGTTTCCAAAGAAAATACATAAAATCAAATGTACATTAGAATAAATAAACGAAAATCCCACCAAGGCATAGCTTGTTTGTGGGTATACTGTGAAAGTCAATGTGAATGTGTTCACACTCTTTTAAGCAGCATGCACGAGGCAAAAGAGAAAAAGATCATTTAAAAAATACAAGAAGAAGAAGAAGGGAATAATTATAAAATAAAAAATAACGGAGATTATGTTATTGTTATGGTCTTTATAGTAAGAATGATTTTATATCTTCTGATACCTTTACACTATGTTCCTATCCAACTTAAATATCAACATTATGCAGGTTTAAAAGATATCGTACTTTTTTAAAACAGTGCCTTATTCTCTTCGGCCCCCTGTCCCCTGTCCCCTGGATAGGGGATCCCCTGTGGGGGCATAAAACGTGTCTTCGAAAATGTTGTATTATTCTTTCGCGAACATTTAATTTATACTTAAACTTTGTGTATAATGTCAAACACAGGGGAGCATAAAACTAAAATCTTTTTTTATTGTCATAATTATGTTGAAACATCGGCCCTTCACCAGTACCAATATAGCAGGTTAGAAAATAAAATGCTTTGCTGTAAAATCTGGAATATCGGTAATCAAGAAATCTTTTTAATTTACTCTTATTTTGAAACAACTGATATGTCTGTTTATTGCTTATATTTTTCTTCTCTGCTTCTGTTTTTCTTTGCCCTACAACTAATTTCCTTAACTGCTTTTTCATTTTTATTTCATGATTTTGATCTATTTTATATGTGATAAGTAAACAATTTTCTTTCGTAGAAAAATAATGGATTTTGAAGTTTTTTTTTTGCCTTGGGTCTGAGCTGAGGAGCTTTCGTGTCTTTTGTACGTACAAATTCTTAAAAAAAAATCTTAAGACCGAAATGCGATAAAAATCTTCGAGAATAAATCCAGTCCTTTTAATTTATATTTGTGAAAGAGCTTCATAGATTTCAGCTAAGTTCACAACCATTACTTACATTTTTTTTTAAAAGATAAAATAAAAGAATACCTACTAAGAAAATTTCATTCAATTTTAAAATAATGAAAACGTAATGCATATTTAACGTAAATGTACTTATTTTTTATTACAAAATTAAAAAAAATATTTGTTATTATAGTTGTGCTACAGACCGCTAGTGGTGCTATATCTAAAATGAAAACAAAACGAAGCTTTCTTTAACTGCCGCTAGAGTTAAAAAGATTAGTAATTCTCCTACTGTCCACGCGGCGAATGGCGCCACTGAACAGACAACCCCCCCAAACCTCAACTCCTTACGCTAAGTGAAAAATTAAAGAATTACGACGGGGCTGGACTGGAAAAACTAGCATTTTTGTCAGATTTAAAAAAAAAGTGTTTTTATGTAATTTAGGATTGTTATGAAAAAATAAAATATTAACTTTATTACTGGGCCAATGTTGGGTGTTGGAAAAGTTCCGTGTATTATCTTCTTAGTCAAGTTAAACCAAGAGTTGTTTTTACTCTTACTGCGGTTTTAGCTCTGCTTAGTTGCTTTAATTGAATAAAGTATAACTTTATTTTAACTTAATATTCGTAGTAAAAAATGGGAGATAAAGCATTTATTTTATAGGTATATTTTTTGCATAGTATGAACATAAACCTACACTTAAATTTTGTATTTTTGAGATACGCGGTAACAAAATTTCACGCAATTTATTAAATTAAGTAAAATTACTCGTTTATGGGATATAATTATATATTTATATGCGTATCGAATCTTAATATAAATACTGATAACATTTAAATAGTAATGTCTGATAACAAACGTGTTTACGTTGCCACCCACATCCCACATCAGTGACAACAGATTCAATAAACAACAGCAAACACGTGGTTGAGAGAGAGTAACATAATCGATTGAACGGCTTATGGTTGATTGAAAACGGGTCAAGGCTCAACAGGTCCCGCTAGAGGTATATCCCGATATTCCTTTTGTGATACAAAATGGAAATTCAAAATAAAAGAAATAAATAAAAGAATAAAAAAAGAAAACAAAAAAATCCGCCCCAGACTTCGGAAAAATAAAAACTAGTGTCCCTTTCCTTGTCTCTCTTCAGCACTCTTTCCTACCCCGTCCCTTTTCTTTTGGGCCTGTTCGATCTCAGTCCCAAAAGGACGCATGACCCGGTTACGAGATTCACAGAATTAGAGGTGCTTCGGTCTTGTCAATAAGGGCTTGTTTTCCCTGTGGGGCGGTGCGCATGTGCGGGGCGAGGAGACGCCCCCATAGGACGTCGCTCCGGCGGGAGGCACTGACGGCGCCGCCGACAAGACGTCCTGGCGCGCCGGTTATGAGAGAAAGTGTGCGACGCCAAAAAAATGAGCCTCTCGCCTTGAAAAAAGGCATCAGAAAACAACACGGCCGAAAGTTAACACGGTTCGCGCGATCGGAAAATAAAAACAAACAGTTTTATTTGTGTTGATTTTTTCCTGTAAAATAAAATTATCTTTACTAATTTTAAAAGTAATTCTAATAATTTTAATTCTAATAGTTACAAAAGTTGTAACAAATTGTAAAGTGATAAGAGTTAAGTAGTTAATAAAATTATTCAATTTTAAACTTTTGTAAATATCTTACCGGCTAATGCAATAAAACTATTTTATGTCAAGTGAAAAAGAGTGACTTTCGATAATTTAAAGTAAAATAAAAAGTTCCTTTCGTTTGTGTTTTACTACTTTAAGAATGCTTCGTTGGTTTGTGAACATTAAAGGACAAGTTGTGAGGAGCACAATTATTATCGTATAAACGGGAATAATGAATAAACTATGACGTCATGAAGTTTAAAGAAGTGTAAAAAAAACAATGACTGACAATTTGTTTATTTAAGGACTCGTGTTAAACATCGAAATAAAAGTTTTGTCTGACAGAAGAAATTTTTAATTATCTCTCTGTCAGCCGATTCGCGTTAACAATCTATTAATTAGTGAATGTAGTTTCCAGCCATGTAAATTGTTAAGCTTTTAGCCAAATATTATTTGTTATACTAACAAAGCCTAATAGATCACTAATTTTTTCGTAATTTTGTTTACTGACGTAGAACGAATTAAGTTTATGTTTATACCATACTCCCAAGTTAATGTTAATCTGAAACCAATATCTTAAGTGTTTAATGTTCCAAGTTATTGTTGACAGTACTAATTAATATTTGTGGTATTTTGTTAATTTCATAACCATCTTAGGAAAATATCTGGTAAGTGAAGATTTTATTTTATATAATAAAAGATTTCATATTGTTATATAAATTCTATTGGAGAGTTAGTCGTTAGGATTTTTTTTTAAAAAAGTGATATGTGCGGAAATAATTTATTGTCAAAACGGATAAATAATAGTGTAAAGTTTTCGAAACAATATAAATACGAATCCGAATAAAACCTGATTTTCCTGTTCCGTTATCAAAAGTGTTGGGGTTGGAATTCGTAGTATAACAGTCCTCACCAAACAGTCGCGTGAAATATCTCCAAGTATGAATATCACATTTTAAAAATCTGAAAAGTTAACGAACTTATTTTGTGTTTTCATTTTTTTTTTTAAAATCAAAGAATTAACCAAAAGTGTGTTTTTCGTTACTTAAAGAAAAAAAATTCACGTTTTTGTAAAACACGAAATATGTATTGTGATTTAGAGTTTTTTTTAAATCGACCTGAAAAAAATAATTGGATATTTTTATTTTTATTAGAAGTGAAATGCAAATTACTTTACGATCTGATTTTTCAGATTTCGCTAGTAATTTTTTCATACTTTTTTTTACAAACATTTTTTGCTCTTATTTAGTTCAAGTTATAAAAGAACAATTAATTATTAAAACTGATTGCTTATGTGAAATTCGGCTTCTCTAAAACGTTTTTACTAGTCGACTAATATTATAAATGAATCATGAAAGTAGGTACCTATACATTTTAAATGGAAATAAAGTTTACGTGAAAGTGCCGTTTTGACGCACAAAATTACCAGGATATAAACATTTCCTTATAATATTATATCAGAATAATTTTACTTTTTACCAAAAAAAAATTAAAAACCTAGGTGAAATTTTTATTAAGTAGGTACATATTTAATTAGAAAAAATAAATTATACTTTTATAAAATACAGGAAATATGAAAAAACATGTTCCACGTTAAATAGTTATTAAAAAGGTTTTCTCTTTTAAAACTGACAAGAAGTTTTTGTATCAGTATTTAGACGGCCAATTGAAATGCTTTTTTGTGCCCAAATGAACTACGTTTTAAAATATGACCCATTCATAAAAAATAAATGCTTCAAAAACACGAATAAGACTAAAACATCCAACTTTTTTGTTGTTATGTTATTAATGATTTTTCTTCTTAAATTTATTAATCTGAAATGATTTTTTTTTTTAATGTTCGAAATGAGTTTTGTTTTTATTTAAAATAATAATAATAATCTATAATTTGCAAAAATATATTAAATAATAACTTAAAAGTAATTAATTTAAAAGTAATTTTTCCATGAAATAAGCGTTTCGTGCTCTTAAGCTATTTAAAAAAACACCGACCGCAGATCTTGTGAGTATCTTTTTTGTATATAATATGCGTTTAATTATGAATTAATTTTCGTTATTCTCCAAATAAATTTCGAAGAAAAGCGATAAATGATATTTTGTTACATAAAATACAATTTAAATTCTTATCCACTTTAGCTCATGTTTATTCATTTTCACTTTCCTAGAATAGATATGAATGCTTTTTTTTATTTTGAAAGTTCGTGTACATGTTTTTTCTAAGTGAAAAAACAAGTTTAGAATGAACTTATGACACCTTAGGAAGTAAAAATAAACTAAATCGATATCGTGAATTAATTTTCCGTAAAAAAAAATAAAAATATCAGTTGTTCTATAAACCGTAATAATGCAGAGTAGGAATTCATATTTGAAACGTTAAACCACTTTCCAGATTAAAAAATTCTTTAATTGACGTAAAAAAAAATACAACTGCAAGTACCTTGGTGCTCATATGAATTTATAATTTACTTACATATTAATTTTGTTTTATGAAAAAAGGTCTTAGATTTAAAACATTATTGATCTCGTTCTTATAAACGCACAAAGCTTGTGAATGATGTGAAAAAATTGCCTTCTTTGTATTTAGCCCTCTGAACATTGAAAGGAGTTATATGCATATCTACATATAAAAATTATCTCTATGTTAGTACTATTCACTACGCAACCCTTCCGAACGTTCGTACGAAAAATAGAAGGGTTAAACTCGAAAAAATCCTAAAGTAAGCCAAAAATTCTGATTCTTGCTAACCTGAATTTTCTTCGCTAGAAAGTGAAAGAAAAAAGAAAACCTAAAATAATCTAACATGTATCATATTTTTGTAATAATCTAACATGTATTTATATTTTGGTAATGTGCGAGGAAATTGTTTTTTTTAATGAAATTTGAAAAATTACTTTTAAAAACCTGAAAAAACCTATTTTTGCTGTTTTTCACGTAAAATTCGATTAACGAGAAATCAACAAACGTGTTATGAAACTAGAACGAAAACAAAAATAAAAATAAATTTTTCCGGAAAAAAATATTGTGTCGTTTCATTTTTCAGGAAACCCAAATGTAAACAAAAATACCTTGTGTTTATTCCATCATAACAGAGTGCAACGACCACCGTATTAAAATAAAATTAAGCGAAGAATATTCGCAAAAAAGGCTCGGGGGGGGGGGGGAGGTTTTTGCGGGAGGATTGAAGGGGGTTGTGGCGGACGGGGGTAGCGCCGTCGCGGGTGGTGGCGCGTCTTTAGTCGCTGTCCCAGAGCCGCCCGCGCCGGCCGCTGCGGCCTCCGCGTCTTATATACCACGCCGACATAGCCTTATACACCATTACTGGGCCGGAGTCCATCCCGCAAGGTTGGCACCCTTGCTTCTCCCAAGGCGCTCGGCGGTCTTCGGTTTAAAAAAAAACAATCGACTTCGTTCCGCTTTCACAAATTCGAAAAATTCCCAGTTACCGGTTTAAAAAAAAACAAGTTTCACCGTGAACTTTAAAAGTGAAAAAAAAACTTTTCCGAATTCGAGAAATATATAATAACCAAAACATCTCATCTCTAACTCAAGTTCGGTGTTGATTGCCTTTTTGGAATTCGATCAAAAACAGCGATCAATAAAAATAATTATTTAAAATGAAATATTTTTGGATGGAAAAATAACTAAAAACATTTTGGAAGATTTTCTTTTCGACTAAAAAATATTAAAAAAAACGATTCGTTCCTCAAAATTTTGTGATTTTAAATTAACGAAAAATTTCTGTAACTACGTTTAGGCTTTAAAATTTTATTACAAAATTCAAAATTAATCCAAAATTAAATCGGCGTTCAAAATTTTTTAACCTCTAAAAGTTACTATATTAGATGATATGTATATCATATTATATTTGATCGGTTTAATATATGATAAAACGACTCGTTACACGTGGAACCTCATATGATTATAAGGATTATTCTAAAACTTTTTGGATGAGTCTAATTTTGTAAAATCAAGACTTATTGATCTGTGTGGATGTGACTATGTATCTGATTTGTTATGACAATGACATTTACTCCCATGTGTTGTGCATAAATATTATAAGTTGATAAACTTTAAATCTTGTGACTTATACGAATTGTTGACTGTGGACCACGTGACAAAACTGTAAAAACTGAATTCCAGTGGATATTTAGAAACAAATACTAACTATCAAGACAGACTGGTTACTTCTCTGTATAAAACCGTTGGTTGGCTTTTATTACCAAGACGTTTTCCCTTCTACAATCGTGCAGAGTATAGGTATAGAGGCTTTTGCAATGGCGTTCGTCCGGTCGAGTCGCGCCGGTGTTGTATTATACTTAGGGGATTCCGATTTATTTACATGTACTTCGTTGGTTTGGGGAGATCTCAACTATGGATTACGTTGTGTACGGTTTAAATTAATAATTACCATTTTTACGTTGACAGTACGAAGACTTACCTATTTAGAAGTTAGGTTAGTGTAGGTTATTCCAATTCAGGATGTTTAAATTTAAAAAATGAAATAATTTAAATGGTATATCGTAATAGAAGAAAATAACCTTTAATTCTTTCTGGTATTTTCAGAATCTGACGTAAATAGTTTACAACAGAGATAAAAACGATGTACCTACCTACCACTAATTCGGATCTGTTAAAATATATTTGATTATATTTAATTTAGTGTATCTACTGATCGCTAGAGTATTGATTAGTATTTTAGATCCGTTAGTTTGCCGACGGAAACATAAAAAAATTTATACTAAGACGAGAGCATGTTAGAACTAAAGACAAAAACAGGTACGGAAAATATAAGATTGTTGTATTTTCCATTTTATAGGCAACATAGTCCATTAAAAAAATGTAGTCTTCTTATAAAATATTAACATTATAAGGAAAAAACAAATACAAGATAGGTAGTTTTGTGGTAGTATTCTACCTATGTATTTATTAAAAAATAAAGTGCACTAATTCTTACAGCCAAAATAATTATGTAAAAATACCTTTTCTTACATAGGTATTTATAGATAATAGTATTTATAGAAATAACGTTATGTAAAATAAATAATGAGAAAGAGTAGGGGAGTTGTAGAAATTTTACAGAGTTGTTCGATAAAATTTATTTTAAAATTATCGGAGGTTGTTAAAAAGTATTGTTTGAGCAGAACAAACAGTATAAAAGGGTGAAATTGAAATCACCTAAAAACATCAATTATTCTAACATTAAAAGTAAAAATTAATAATATACCATACACTTTTAAATCGTTGTTTACCTACATTATTTTATTGGAACAGGCGTAAAATAGAACAGATTTAAAACAAAGAAATAGTGATATACCATGGATAAAACGTCACTTTAATAAGTTAATTAATTTAAAATGTTTAAAAATCTTTCGTTTGTTTTATTCGAAAAAAAAATAGTAACTTTAAAACATAATGTACACAAGTATACAAAATGTATAAAATTATGTTATAGATAACGTTTTTATGTACTTAAATTCATGTTTTTTAAGAGTTAAGATTTTTCGTGACTCCTAATGTTTTTATTAAGAAATATTGTGCAACGCAGAAAATATTTTATATATATAGCGAATTCTAATTATGTAAGAACAGTAGTTATCAACAAACTAACATAATATAAAGAAAATAGGTAACCTAAATTATAAGAAAGTAAAACACATTTTTTTGCCATTATTTTCCAGTTGGTTTTTTTTTCTAAATAGACTACAACTAGAAAAACATTCTCTTTTACTGTGTCAGGATAACAGATTATTTTAGCTGTTAGTCTAAACATTTATAAGTAAATTAATTGAGATACCTAGATACTATAAGTCAGTTATGTTTAGGTAAAATAAGGTAAAAGTATTGTAGTGATTAGGATAATAACAAATATTTACTTTGCTTCTATATTGTATTTTTTGAAGGTAGGTTGAATAATCATTTAAATCAATAAGAAATTAGTACCGTTTCGTAATATTAATTTTAAAAATCATCAGCGCCATCTGTGAAATACATCAGAAATGACGTGATGATCTATGCATTAGTTAGTCTACTGACCATTAGGTAATGAAAACAACATAATATTATAATATAATTCCAACACGGGTTTTTCAGTCACAAACTATGAATTATTTGGTAAACATTAAAATTTTGATCTCAGAACGAATTAACATTAAAAGTAGAAATACCTACGTAAATACCAGAAAATTACCAGCTTGATAAAGAAATTTAATCAATATTTTAGTTTTACTACTCGTCAACAGAGGGTAGAGATTTTTTTTACGGAAAGTTTTACTGTCGTACAGAACCCTAACAGCTGAATAGAAAATATAATGTCGCTGGCTCAACTGTACGTTCAAGGTTCATGTTCGCAAAATTCCCTGTATTGCCAATACCAAAGGCCCTTTTGGTCAAGTTGAACAGTGAGTGTTTTGGCTTTTTTGCGGTATCATGGCAGAATTGAAAAAAAGTATTTGTATACCGGATA
This sequence comes from Micrasema minimum, assembly GCA_022494985.1. Classification (NCBI taxonomy): domain Eukaryota; kingdom Metazoa; phylum Arthropoda; class Insecta; order Trichoptera; family Brachycentridae; genus Micrasema; species Micrasema minimum. The sequence continues at coordinate 14,127 of JAGVSP010003108.1, read as the reverse complement.
TTAGGAACTGTTATTCTTTACTCACTGTACTTCCTTATTATTAATTTAACGTAGTTTCGGTGATAATGAAATAAAATGAATATCTATGAACTTTGGCGGACATGATATCTTTTCTAGGAAAAATAAATAGTAGCTATTTAAAAATAAAACGAATTCCTAATCGAAAATCGAATCAATATCTTGCTTTCGCTACTTATCAATCGAGGGGCTAAAAAACGTTTTTTTTCTTCAATTTTATTAAAACACATGTTTAGGAATACAAACTCATTCAGAGACATGTTACTATTATAATATAATTATATTATAATATCCAAGTTTGAATCGAAATTAGATCATTCGGCAAAAGGCAATAACATGTAGCGATCTCAAACCGAATCCATGTAGAAGTGCTTAATCTTGTAAGATGGGTGTGTGTAAAGCTTGATTATTTTAAAACTCCCGTATTAGAGTAATATTACAATGCAAAATGTAACCCTAGCTTTTCAAAATCGTTACAAGCTTGCTAAAATATATATCACGCTTTAAAAATCTACCAATGTTCCGTTCCATTCCACCAACGATCATCAAGACAATCCCTTTCCTTACGAGGAGTATTGATTTATTTTTGTAAATATGTATCAGACAATGTGGATAGAGCTTTACTCCTAAAATATGTCTAACTACTTAATGCACTACATCACGTTAAAATATTGTGTAAAACCAGGCGCACCATAAAGCTGTCAATTCTAAAATTTGTAACGTTTTTATAATTTTATAATTTTGTATTATTTTACGCGTTTGAAAATAATATTGATAGGCGGATAGTATAATAATTCAATTCAAATATCGATTTCAAAGTTTCAACAGGTAGATTGACTTAATTAAGCATGTGAGGGTATTTAATATAAGCCCTCAATTGAATAACCACGCATTTTGATAGTAAAATACAGCTCTAGTCATAATATTTTAACACTGTATAATGATTAAAATGGGTTGGTTAGCCGAATATGATAATTCGCGCCACTCAAATAATATTGTGAAATGCAATTCCACGATTTTATTATTCGTTTTGTATCAACATGAAAAATAAATATTATATTTTTCGTAGAAACGTAGAGTGCTGTGGTGTCTGCATACCCCTTCGGAGAAATAGCGTTAGTTAGTTACTAATCATTTCAAAAATGTATCGCGGTTATTTTGAATAATAAAGTAAATAAACAAGTAAGAGTTATATATCGTTAAATATTATCGTCCGCCTCGTAGCATAGTGGTAGCGCATTTGACTGCCGTGCATGAGGTCGCGGGTTCGATTCCCGTAGGGGGTCAACATGAAATATTTATTTACATGTGATTTTCATATTAATAATTCAAATGAGATACCTTGGACTGGTACTGAAGCGTTATACTGATCATCCTACATTCATGTAATAAAATGATCAAGATACATTGCACTTGGTGTACCAATGCAGTGCCCTATGCACCATTTGGTGCGGATAAGGGACTGTAGTAGTAGTAGTAGTAGGTTTATCGTTATACCTATCGTGTTCTTATTTACGCATCATTTGAAAATAGATAAAATGCCGTAAAAAAGTTTCATCAATCAAACAAATTTTTATTGAGTTGATTCAGATACATAAAAATTTAGCACAGCTGGATATGTTTACTGGCTCTGAATAATTTATCTTAATTTTCTATGTATCTAAAACAACTTTTAAGAGTTTATCAAGATTCACTTCACCTTATAGGTATAAGAGTGCAGTGCCTTATGCACCATGCGTGGGGAAAAGGGGAAGTAGTAAGTATTGACTAGATCACTTTGTTTGTATCATAAGCAGAAAAAAATATGATTGCTTGAAAATATTATGAATAAATATTTTACAGTGAAATTTATACGTTGAAAATACCCGCCACATGCCAGAATCCTTACTTTTATAAGTTTATACTTCATCGTGTATATAAATCTCTTCTTCCTCGTCATTTCATAGTCAGCGACCCTGAATATTTTTTTATTGCGCCAGTGCATTGATAAATCTATGCGTTTATATCGTATTGTAGTCTCGGATAAGAATTTCTACGTAAAATCCTCAGTCTAACCGAATTCTTCCTATTTACAACACAATTGTTTGCGACGGTTTTTTTAATTATTCGGGCATTTTGTAATGTAAATATGAGTTAATAAATGAATACATTTTCAGGTTATAAAATAAAATGAGCAAACGTAATCAATAAATTTATTTACTACTACTACTATTTTTTCTTATATCCGCACCCAATGATGCATAGGGCACTGAATTGGTACACCAAGTACAGCGTATCTTGATCATTCTTTTACATGAAGGTAGGATGATCAGTCTTAGGCTTCAGTATCAGTCCAAGGTATCACACATGAAATATGAAAATCACACGTTAATAAATATTTCAAGTCGACCCACTACGGGATTTGAACCTGCGACCTCATGCACGGTAGCCAAATGCGCTACCACTATGCTACGAGGCGGACAAAAATTTTATACAATATTATGATAGTTTGCGGTCTCTTAGTACAGTAGGTATATTATGGTGCAACACTACCAATGTGGTTCCACTATTGCCCGCTAGAGGGTAATATAAATAGTCGTTACGTTCTCTACTCGTATGCGTATTCGAGGGGACGAAGAATTTTAATGTTTTAAATCGTTTTATGAATTATTTGGACACATAAATTAATAACAGATATGTTTTAGTAAGAAAGTGATGGCTAATTTAATTTCCGAAATTTTCACCTAAAATGAAAACTTTAAATCATGACTTATTGTTTCAATGAAATTTTTGATTGAGTATAAGGATTGATCGTTCTAAGTTAAATATTTCAATTTTTTAGGTTTTAAAGTAATATGTTTATTTCGTCAGATAGAATAATAGAAATTAGTTAATTAATTCCTGTTTAACTTTGACAAATTTTCGGACTATAATAAATTACATCATCTACTTGATTTCTTGCGATTTAGTTCTAAAAAGTATCAACTTTTATAGGTAATACACGTTAAGTTGGTAACTATGCTTGTTTAATGTATTTTTTAAAATATTTATGTAGGAGCGGCTAATGAATATTATTTGAAAACTTTCTTGGCAGATAAAAACGCCTAGCTTATTATTATCAGCTACCACAGGCAGATCACATAGCTAGAATATTGCCTAAAACAAGGCGCTTCAATAAACTACATTATGTTTTTGTAGGCATAGTTTATAATATTATTATATTTATTTATTTTAATATCTATTTTATTTAGGTGTCAAAATTATACTGTTTGCATTATGAGCTCGATTTTAAACTATGGTTGGTGTTAATATTGTTAGTTTTTATAATTTAATGAAAATTATGGTTTTAATGTAGTTTTAAAAAATTGTAGAAGCTTTGTGATAATTTTTTAAAAATTATACTACTTCTACTACTACTTTCCCTTATCCGCACCCCAATGGTGCATAGGGCACTGCATATTACATGAAGGTAAAATGATCAATCTTACGCTTCATAACCGGTTCAAAGTATCACGCATGAAACATGAATATGAGAATCACATGTAAATAAATATTTCATGTTGACCCACCACGGGAATCGAACCCGCGACCTCGTGCACAGAAACCAAATGCGCTTTACTGCGCTAAACTATACTTACTGCGAGGCAGACAAGTATATTAGATATATGTTCGATCATATTGTTAGTTACCATTTATACAATTTTCTATTCTGTACAACTTACTAAAATCGATCGCTTTAGTATGTAACATTTAGTATCGTGGTAGAAAATACAGTACTCGCTATAGGTTTGTGTAGTTGCACAAATTTCATAATATTAATTGTTAAAAAAGTTAAATAAAAATTAATAATTAATAAGTTTTTTTTAATGTACCTACCTACATACCTACTCGCAATGTATTACAAAATAACTTTATTCAACGAATGCTAGAGTTGAGAGATTCAACGAGACCAACTTCATGATATTAATATGAAAATAATTGTTGAAAGATTTTCAGTTAAAAAATGTGAAAATATAATAATTCTTATTAGATATTTTTTAAATATCGGACTAGTAGTATTTTTTTATATTCTTCCAAACTGAATGGCACATTAGGCACTGCAATTTTCGCTAATTGTTACTATAGTGTCTTTAACTTGAATGCATTTAACGTTATATTGATTAGATGCATAATTAGGTGTTTTAATGATAGTTTTCACTCCGTTAAATTTAACTAATTTCTAAAAAATCTATCTACAACTATTGTAATACATTTCTAATTTACTGTTTAAATTTTTTTCAGATATATCTTCAGAAAGAGAGAGAGAGAGAAAACAGGCTGTCCTTCACTATTTCACCCAACTAGAAGAATAAAGACGTCATCATTGGGTAAGCCAATATTTTCTTTAAAGATTTTGTGTCTGTTTTTATGTAGAAAACTAAATTTGATTCAAAACTTTACAAGAAAATATTAAGGCTTCCACACTGACTAAACCAACTATAAACTGTTTTTATTTGCTTATTATTTATTTAACAAATATAAAAAACATTAATAAAATAATTTTGTGTCATTACACAATTTTGAAAAACATGTCTAAAACATTGTAATAATGTCAATAATAACAACTGGTCGATTTTTATAGCGTCGTTTTTGTAATTCATCGTCTCAAGGGCGCTTTACAACACACTTAAGTAAGTATATTTAATTACCAAAGGGAATGTAGAATAAATAGAAAGTAATCTTCAGTAACATAAATCATACAGCTAAATTATATTTACTGCAAAATTTTACTGGAATAAATAAAGAATAGTTTAAATGTCGCACGGGGTAGTGATAATATAATTCTTCAACTTAACTAAGCATGAGAGTGAATGTTGTTCTTGGTTTACTTCATATTGAAGTCGTTATTTTGGCTTGTATTTAAGATTTTTTTTTTTTTAAATAAATGTATTTTTCAGGCGTTGTTTCTAAATACTTACTTAATTCAAAGACATAAATCGTCGTCTTGGTTATGACGAGAGCTTACCCTCATACACATTACATATGGGGCTTAGCTGTTTTCACCACCACGGCGACGATATTATCCCTTGATATAGAAATTATCGTATCGAATCCGCGTTGCTTCGAATCCGGTCTGGAGAAAAAGGCTAATAAAGTGTTATAGTCATAAACAATGTATTTTATAATGATGAACAAAAGTGTGTCTAACAATTTAAATATCTATATTATTAGGTACTGGCGCCTCTATATCGCCGAAGTGCGATGTAAATATATGTATGTGATGACGTGATCCGAATGTGCTTAGTTTTAGAACTATGCACCATGCATTATGAAGAACAAACCCTCAATACGCTATTAACATTCCTTCAAGTGTCCCTGAGCTTTCAAGTCGACTTTCGCTAACTTTCTTACTTCAGAGTGAAGTTTTGCAGATTTCATTCCAAGACTGTATCAAGTGGAGCTTTCTCAATCCCAAGTTGGCCGATTAACGGTGTAACGACTAGCGCAATTAGTGACGACCCCGAACTATTCGGCAGGCTCAGAAGGCTATTGTTGGCAACCCCTATTGTACCCGCAATGTTGGCATTCTGTACCAGTCAACTCTTCTATTGTAAGAGTACTAATGTTGAGTTCAGTTTGTTACTTTTGTCAATTTTCTTTCTGTTCGATTATCTTTTTATGTGCGTCTCTCTGAGATTTAAAAAAAGGGTGGTTTTTAATATTATACGGTAATTGCGATATGATTTAACCATTTTCTGTCTTGAAAATAAAACTAAAAATAAACTTGCATAGCCGTAAACTAAAAAAATAGCTTTGTGGCATTTACAGATTATTCACATCTGTGAATGTTCTGTATATATACAGAAAATAAATAAATAATTAAAAAAGCTTTTATTTGTTCAATCCATTCGGTTAAAAAAATCATTTTTTTATTTTTTATTGTGATGGGTTTTTTCAAACTCTAAAATATTTTTTTCCATTTGATAATAGTAGGTAACTAACTAAGTAACTAACTAACCATCCCGCCATTTCTCCGTAGGGGTAGGCAGAGAGGATAGAACGCCATACCACTCTGACAGACTTCCATTGCTTCCTCTACATTCATACATCTTCTCATGCACATACGCCGGTTATTCCGACTTTTCACATGTCCACTTTCAAGTACCTACTTGTCGTACTTGGTCATGCCATGTCTTTCTCGGCCTTCCGCGACTTCTACGCCCAGGCACACTTGCATTTAAACTTCTTTTAGCCGTTCTTTCATCACTCATTCGCTCCACGTGACTAAACCATCGTAAAAGCCCTATCTTAATTTTGTCGATAATGCTCATCTCAGCCTTGCACTCTGTTCTAATTTCGACATTTGTACACAGTATCATACATAGTCTTACCACACATTCGCCTAAGATATTGCATTTCAACAGCATTCAGTCTACTTTCATCCTTCTTTTTCCAACACCACGAAATAATTAGATTTCTTTGTCCACATATTGCATTCAAACTGAAGATTTGAAATAATTAGATTTCTTTGTCCACATATTGCATTCAAACTAAAGATTTAATTACCAATACTAACAAGAACAGGTATGCATATAATAAAACGAATTTATATATTGCTTTATAATAAAATTACGATGCAATAAAATATAGTACGTGATAATTTGGGTATGTAATGTTTATTTTCTATTTATTTTGCATTTAATGCCAATATAAAAGGATATAGGTACTATAAGAACCCGTGAATTCAATAGCAATAAAAAAATAATAATGAATAACTATAAAATGTTTAGTCGCAACGCAAAACATGCAAAGTGTTATCAACGAGTAAAATAATATAATATATTTTGCGACAACGCGCAAGTGTTCACCATGATAAGCCCAGAAATGTGTTAAGTTGCCTATTCTCCAGTGTCCTTGTAGATAAAGTATTGACGTGGGTGTCACAGCTCCTTTATCATCGAATACACTTGCAGCCAGCGGATATTCTAATCCTGCAGCAATAGAAACATATCAAGTATATCTCAAAACAACTGGACAACTTGAGTCACGATAAGATTATATTAACTAAAAATAATTACTTGTTAAATTCATGTTTATTTAAGCCATTGTTTTCGGATGGCAAAGGGATGACTATTCAAAAAAGATGTCACTATTTTAAAACTCACAAATATGTTGTGTTAGATAAACATAAGTAGAAGACAGAATATCTTGCCATCTTGTCCTCCATATAACAGAACACAACGCACTCTAGTTTAGTCTCGTATCTTCGTACTACGTACATAGAAAAAGCTAACCCGAGGAGCTTTCTGTCATCCAGTAGTATTATAACTAATTCTTTTCTTTCTTTTCTGTGGCTGCCTACCTCCCGTTGAGGGACAACGCTTTCCTATACTTGGAACTATGTAATCATAGGAAATAAAATAATTTTGTAAATTAATTTAATTGGATTGATAAAGAACTAGGGATCATAATATGTTTATTTAATAAGACTTAAATAATTTTAAAAATGTCTTTAAAAATTATAATGAAATCAAATGATAGTTAGATAAATTAAATGAATGATAGTAACGTAAAGCGAGATTAGTAAAATTATTCGTGTTTATACAAACTTCCAATCAAAGTCCGAGAAATAACGAGGATTACATAGAAAAAAATCAATCATGTCGTCATCTTTGTGAGTATGTTTTCTTGTAACTATTTAGAATTTTGTTTTTTTTTATCGATTTTATTTAGTAGGATCATATTTGACTTCATGATATAAGTGCATGAACATTTTTATTTCAAAACATTATCTGACTCCTAGGCGTTCTCAGTATCATTGAATTTCTTTTATTATTTTTAAATGTTTCCGATTGTTAAGGAAAAGCGTGTGATAAGCGTTTATCTCAACTACCAAATGCGGATGCAGTCATATTAAATAAGATATTAACTGTGTTTGTAATCCCAGTTGGAAACAAACAATTAATTAAGCAAATAATTGATGTGGAAGGAAATGCAAAAGAAAGAAATGATAAGAAACGCGGGAAAAATTTGCAGCAATTATTGTTGTACCTATGCATTGATTTCAACATTCTATAAAAAATGTCTTTCTCGGCCTTCCGCGGCTTTTACATCCATGCACACTTGCATTTTATTTTTTTTAGCCGTTCTTTCATTACTCATTCGCTCCACATGACCAAACCATCGTAAGATCCCTTTCTTAATTTTGTCGATAATGCTTATCTCAGCCTTGCACTCTGCTCTAATTTCGACATTTGTACACCTATCGTACATAGTCTTACCACACATTCGCCTGAGAGATCGCATTTCAACAGCATTCAGTCTACTTTCATCCTTCTTTTTCCAACACCACGCTTCACTACCATACATAAGGGTTGGTACCAGAACTCCGTTGTGTACTGCCAAAAAAAACCGATGTTATTCAATAAGACAATCATTTTCATTTTGCAGCGCATTTTTATTTTTATTTTTAAAAAAAGTTCCAGTTTCTGAGTTTAAATACAAAAATATATGTTTTACGAATTCGTTAGTTTTTTAAATCATATTTGTACTAATTCTATGACATTTTGCATTTTAAGTGCAGTAAAGCAATTTAGCGTCACGTATTATCAGCGCCATTATTTTTGTGCATTTCTGTTAGTGTAAATTTAGCGCCAGGAGCTAAAGAAGTTGCAGCGGTAATGACTCGAGTTGGAAACGTCATTAATACAGATTTACGGCGGAAGGTTGTGTCTTTATGCCTCGACACTATGCTCTATATAAACGTGGCATAAAGGGAGGCTGTGCACGGCCCACAGTACTTATGCCCGATCTCTTTCATATTGAGTGTATCTTTGAACGGGAAGACAAATTGCGATAAACGACACCTTTTGGGAAACAAACGTTCAGAGGCGTCACCTGAAAACGAAAAGTAACAGATTTTAAATTTTTTTAAAGACATGTACCAAGGCAAAAAAAATAATCAGGTATACTTATAACGTGGGACCAAGTTAACAGCGCCCACAAAATATGGCCGTAAAATTGAGATTTTAAGTTTTTAGCGGAAAACAGGTCATTAAAATAAAAACTGGAACGCAAAAAAATATACAATAAATGCAAAAAATTTAAGCTTGCCGTTATTATTTTTTTCTATGCAGCTATTTATATACCCTTTTCAATAATTCTTCAATAATCATTTACGGTATTTCTCTTAAATAATTTGAACTAAATGTAAAGGATATTTTTTTAAATGTTTAATGTCTGTCAACAAATAGGGAATATTATTTTGAAAACACCTAAATTTCTATCGCTGGCCTGGTGAAAATATATCAATATTAATTTCTAAGTGGTCAGTTTTTCTATTTTTTTTTGAGACTGTAAAAACACTAGTCAATCTTGTCCGTATTCTAATTATTTGTTGTGCCATAGACTAATTTATTAGTAGAATTTTGTGTGCTGATTATATTATTTAAAAAAAATAACATAAAAAGGATTAAAAATTAGTTTTATGGTTTTGTTTAACTCGTGCAAAACCTAACGGAAAATTTCGAATTTAAAAAAGTAAATAGAAACGTCCAAATACATGGAAAGTTGCGAACTTTTTTCTGTGGTATTTCTTTATCTTTTTATTTAATTACCTACTTATTATTTTGTTTATATTGTATGTTCAAATTTGTTTGTTTCCAAAATTTTAAATAAACTTGGTTAACGAGGTTCATTAATTCACGACATAAACTAAAATTTATTCGCAAGGATTTCGACCCCTACTAAAAAAGTTAGATATTTCGATATAGAACAGTAGTAGAATCATTTAACTACTAAAAGTGATGGATTAACATGTAAAAAATTAAAATGCACAAGATAAAATTCACAAAAAGAATTATTAAATCTGAATGTTTTATTTTTAAATGAAAAACATGCTAAGAGTATTTAGTTTATTTATATTTTTAGGCTTCGAATTTAATTCCTTAATGTATCCGCGACTCAAACACCTTCCACCTCTGGTTTGGTATGCACTTTGACATCCTCCCCTTCCCACCGGGCTCACAAGTCGGGGTAGTTCTGTATCATCCCTAAACAATATGGGTGAAGCATTTTCCCGCTCATTGGGAAGGAAGCTACATGCTGATTCTTTTAACTTTTCTCTTTCTAAACGATCCGCTATGAAGGCTTCAGGAGAGGCAGAAGGCTGTAGATGCGATTAAAAGTGAATCAAAACCTCCCCCAAGGGGTGTTGTTTAACAAATAAGAACGAAACGGAAGTATTTTCAGGTACACGGTGGATTAAAATATTTGATGTTTTGGAGGTTTTTAAATACTGTTATGAAGTGTTAAAATTGATTAAAATGGGAATGATAAAAAATCACTTATATCAACCGATGACGTCACAGGTCTCGTGTATTGTAGAGGGGATATATATTTACATTTTATTAAAATCTAAAAATATTTTATTTACGTATGTTATATGTAGTTCTCGTAGATGTAAGATCATTCCGACACTATGGTGTAGGTATCCTATTATCCGCTTTCAATAAAGATGATTAGCTCCACCTTACGTTGTTATCTCGCGGAGCCTATATCCGGTCGGGCACAATCGGACACACGTGTAGTTCCGACTGCGGCCGCTAGGTGCCCGCTTCCGGCCAGCCACAAGAGATCTGTCCACTTCCGGTGTTTTGTCGAGGCTCGCCTGCTCGGAACACGGCCTCAGGTCAACAAACTGGACGTAGGAAGAACAGATATTATGAAAAGTACATCCGGTGTCGTTTAACTCGAGTAGCTTAAATAGAAATTACATCAAAAATAATTCCATAACTATATTTATATTGTACCTACATATATATTAATATGTATTACGTGTTACTTGATTATGGAATTTACGAGTATTTTAAGCAAAAATACGAATATTATACACATTATAAATTTTTATTTTATTTTATTTATTTACGGAAAAATCGATTTTAAATACATAGTTTAGCATAAAAAGGATAACAAGCAGTAAAAATAAGTGACAGATCATTAAATTGGTGAAGCTTAGACAATTAGAATCAAATGTGGACACACTCAAGACAGGATCGGGTCTACTTCAGTGAATGTTTAAATCTTGATAGACTTACACCGAAGAAGTCCAGATCCCGTCTTGAGTTTACAATACGACACAATCGAGACCATGGGGCATGAAAACCATAGTTAGTTTTGTGGTAACAGCACGTCATTATTTCTCAACCTACGGACTGGAATACAGAAAGTCACTTGAGTCAGTAAAGATGGTGCATCTATCATGCCATTTAGCAATTTAAATATGAAAATGGAATCAATGTTAGATCTACGCTTTTGAAGACTAGAGATTCTCAACATAAGTATCTTAAATCTCAACATAAAAGTAATAAAATGCTTTAAACTGAGCTGAGTGGACTTCAAATACTTCAAAACTTCAATGATTTGAACGTATGAACACACATAGAGAATACATGCACCGCAACCGCGTTTACAAGATTTTTAGCTAGGTACCTACTTTAATTTAACTTCAAAACAATATCAGGAGGTACGTAAATATACATTTTAAAATTTTCAAATAATTTTTGTTTTTTTTTGATAGGTTCAAAATAACGTTATCAATAACATTCAGACACAGGTAATGTAAATAAAAAATATCTCGTGTACATAACGTTTCATTTATATATTTTTTTAGGGTATAAAAAAACAAAGCACATTATTACACGTGTCTCATATTTCTCGTACTTTCGAAAGAATCAGAAATCGATTTCTATGCGGTGTAAGGCCGTATCATTTGTCCAGCAAACAATAATTATCCCAGTGATTAGATAAAGTTGGAGGATAAAACCCTTTATCTACCGACACGAACAGGCTAATGCATAGCCCTGAATTATTTATCAGCATGCATCACTTTCTGTGACTTATGATGTATAATGAAATGTATTGTATGGATAATGCAGTTAAAGAATGACCATGTAAAATGGGTTTCTATTTTTCGTTTTCTTTAAAATACTAATCTATTTTTTCTTCACAAATTTACGTATTGATGACCGTAAGTTAACTGCTCTTAACTGAGTTATACATGGAGTAACAAAACTCGTAGTACAACCCGGAAACTGGTGAATCTACATCATATTTGGAGTCGAATGTGTAATAATACTTTTTAAGCTTGAATTTTTTTTTCTTTTCATAAAAGTATGGCAGATAAGTAAAATTACACAAATTCTTGTTAAAATACGGTTTTTTATTTTGTTTTTTTCATGAATAGTATTAATTTGGCGCAGTAAATGATATTTGATAGCAATTTGCAAAAATTGATCGAAAAAAGAATTAACTTCGTACTCATTTTTCTCGAAAACTCAAATAAAAATAAAATATCTACAAAATCGACTCCAAATATGACATAGATTCCCTAGTTTCCCGTTTGTACATCGAGTTTTTTACACCATGTATATTTAACTGGACGGTTTAACCGAAATACCTATCAGCCACGAGCTCTCAACTTATATAGGAATCACATGTTTCAAAGAATACATTCTAATACATTATACGTTAATATGTGATAATAATAAATATAATAATGTATTATTCTCCAAGTCATCATTTGAATTAAAATGTAAGATCCTGGAATGAGTTTTACAACTCATGGGTTTGTATGAAACGAATAAATAAAAAATAAAAAAAAATATTTTTTTTTTTTTTAAGACAAAGGCAATATGTGAGCTTAATATTGCTAATTACTACGTCTTAAATTCTTAACTTATGAATTGGATGGTGGGCAAGTGGTTCAAGTCAGGGAGTACAGATTGGAATCCCTCGGTTCGAATCCTATTTCACAACAACCTGTTTTACTTTTGTGACAGCTATTTTCTATTCGAATGTAGCACTTTTAATTTGAATATGTTGGAACATCATAAAACTGCAAATATTTCTTTTTGAACAAAGCATGTACGTACATAATACAGTTTTTTTAAATTTAACCTACTTATACCTACCAGCAGTGGTAGTTATATTATTATATATTATGTACATTTTCTAGGTATTAAGGCAATTATAGGAGCATTAGAGTATTGCTGTATGTATTTTATAGAAGGTTTTAGCCAATTTGATTCTTATCTCAAGCCATAAAGTTATGACACGTAAGGGCCGTACAGTACACAATACTTTATCGTGATATTCTAGTGTAGATAATGGAAAAGAAAATGCATTGGAATACGATGGGAAACTACTACAACCCCATGTCTGCACCCAACGGTGCATAGGGCACTGTATTGGTACGCAAAATACAGTTTATCCTGATCATTTATTACATGAAGAAAACGTGACCAGTCTACTATCGCGTGTGAAGTATTATTTTTTTTATACTGAAATTTCACATTTAAATAATAATATTTCATATTGACCATAAAATATATGATGCGACTGTGCCTGGATGTAGAAGTCGAGGAAGGCCGAGAAAGACATGGCATGATCAAGTAAAACAAGTGCTTGAAAGTGGGCATGTAAGAAGTCGGAATAATCGACGTGCGTGCATGAGAAGATGTATGAATGTGGAGGAAGCAAGAAAAGTATGCCAGGACAGAGTGGTGTGGCGTTCTATCCTCTCTGCCTACCCCTTCGGGGAAATGGCATGATGGTTAGTTAGTTAGTTAGTTATATTGACCCTTTTTCGGGAATGTCGAATCTGCGACCTCATGCAACGCGCTTGGCACTTCACCATGAGGCGGACAATATATAACATATATAGCAATATTTATAACAAAACTCGATGTACAAGCGGGAAACCAGTGAATCTAAATTATGTTTGAGTCCATTTTGTAGAATAAAAAAAAATAGTTTTCGAGAAAATTAAGTACGAAGTTGATTTTTTTTTCAATAAATTTTTGCAAATTAGTATCAAATATCATGTATTTAGCAAACTAATACTATCCATAATTGAAACAAAAAAAACAGTATTTAAATATGTATTTTTGCAATTTTACCTAATCCGCAGTACCTACCTACTAATAAAAGCTTTTTTGAGCAGATTTTTTTTTTCAAGCTCAGATTCAAAAGTCACGTTACACAATCGACTTCAAATATGATGTAGATTCACCAGTTTTCGGGTTGTACTACGAGTTTTGTTAAACCAAGTATAATACGATAAAAAACATAAAACCGATAGATTGATCTAGC